>JACSYO010000694.1:0-282500 GCA_016806645.1 Ophiodon elongatus | reverse complement strand
ACCTGTAGGTTCTCAAAACTTTTAAAAGGTCCCGTGTACCTTTCGGACTGGTAATCCATGTTGACTTAAAAGTTGAACTTAACAATTTCATTTGTGACCTTAACAGCAGTTGATGAAACATTCTGAGCAAGCAGGTGGATTTTGAGCTGAGATTGACTTTGAGTTTTGTCAAGTCTCCGTGACGCTTACTGTTCAATCAGCTGGAGTTTTCTCAAGCAGTAGTTTCCAGGGTTGAAAGGTGTTTCCGGTATTTTGTCTACCTCTACAGAGTAACATTGGTATCATCACCCATACGCTACCGTTTCAACATTCTGACAAACGTTTGCACGCTACGACGGTAGCAATTTGTCCCGTCTCCCCCCGCTGCTCTCCTTCTGGGAGCGTAGCCAAGAATGTAGGAAGAGTGGATGCCAGTTGAGTGGCGTGTGAATACAGAGACCTTGGCGAACTTGGCCCCGACCAAATCAGTCTCTTTGGAAGTGGGATTTCACCTCTCGGTGGAGGAAGGAGGCCGAGCTAATGTTCCGTATTCCAGTACTTGTAAATTCAGACAGAAAAAGAGCGGGTTACCACTTCTGCTGAGGTACTGGAGGTTAAGTTCAATGTGTTGTTCCTCCCAAAATCTATGAATTTGTCAATCATCTCCTCTTCGCAGACGTCAAACCTCCTTTGATTGTTGTGGGCAAAAGTTTTAGTTTTTCTTATTTTGCCTCCGTGGCTGTAGACTGTACAGATTTAGGGTTTTTCTTCCAATTTCACCGTCAAGCGGCTATAATTTATATCTTCACATAATAAATAAAATCAAAATTACAACGTGTAAGGGATCGCTCACACTTATGCTCCAACAGAGAAATATTATTTGAATCTGCAGCTTTACAGAGCTTTAAAGTGAGTTTCAGTACGTTGGGCCCGTTTGGTTTCACCCCCACGGTTCTAATAGCGCTGTTTTCCTGCTCGGCACCAAAGACCAGACAGACACAGTTAGCAACTAGCTGGTGAGCACAGCGGAGCATTCAGCAGCCACACGGCCAGATATGTTTCTCAGATTGGTAGGCACCAAAAAAAACGAGCTAACAGACCATGAATATTGGACTTGTCATTCATCAGGTGTCCAGAAACACGACTCCACCTGGATGCTAATGTGTTCACCGTATGAACTTAAAAGGTAACGATGTCAGTGTTTTATTTATATATATCTATATACATATATATATATAGATATATATATAAGATTGTGAATTTGAGGGACTAAAAGTCAAAGCCTTGACATTTTTGGAAAATAAACATGGGGCTTTTTTTACTTAGTGAATTAAAGTAAATCTGCTGTCTGCATGTGTGTGTCCCAGAGTTGCAACATTGTTTCACAAGCCACCTACTTTGAGTGCATGAAGTCTAATGATGGAAGTAAAACGGCCGCAAACAAGCACGAAAACGAACGTCGGGCAAACCTCCAGCTGTGCCCGGGAAAATGTAAAGTCCAGGACTCGAGGCTCACCATAGACATTTACAAAGACCGACAACATGGCCCAATGCAGCAAATCGATTAAAGTCCACACCATGGGGCGTCAACAGTAATTAACCTTGATCCTTGTCTCGAGCTATGCCCTATTGGGTCCTTGGATATGAGGGAATCGTGCCTGTAGAATCATTGAAACGTCCTTGAATTTGAGAACGTGTGGGAACCCTGTGATATGTTATTGGCTGTCGTCAATGGATCACAAAAGCCACAATCTGCCCCCCCGTCGAGTGTTAAAGACAACATAGACACTTCCATCCTTAAAATTACACCAATCACACTCCAGGCTCTGCGTGCAGCCAGTTTCTCACAGTTTGTGCACCGATTGTCGGGATGACAATGCGTTGTGCGTTGTGTTTGCTACATCTGTTGGTATACGATGCAATAAATGGGATGGGTCTGGGTTTTGTTTATCCATGGAGCACTGGGTTCCTCAAGGAATGCTATGTCTGAATAAGTGGGACAGAAATATTACTCAAAAATGTAACCTCACACTCCTCACCGATTTCATATTCTGACCCCGGTACACATTCTTTGTTTATCATGCTGCTTCAAATGCATATACACCAGAGGGAAGAAATAGGCATGTAGCTGTTATCTGAATATATGAGGGAAGGAGAGTGTACAGATCGCAAGATTAATTTAATCAAATCAGTATTTGAGTTATTTTTCTTCCCTCCTAGGACGTTTGTGTCACTGTTCTTTGTTAAATGACCAAAAAAAAGCTCCAAAGTGTTGTCAAGACAATTTTGACTTCAATCTGTTCTCATTAAGGCGAATAGTCACGACTGTTTTCTCTTCAATTTAAGTTTCTTTATTTTCTATTTTGGTCTTGCTTGCCTCTCTCCGCCAGCACTTAAGTGCAATACTGTGACACACTGTTCGTTCACTTAATGTGGACTGCTGTTAAAAGATGGAGAAACATTCCTCCGGACAGATTTCAAAATGCATCACCTTGATTTGTCCAAAGCCTTAAAATCAATTCCAAGATGCAAGACATCTCGGCAACTGTCTCACAACCTAAATTCCTATCTTATCTAATTATATACATCTTAGGTTATATCACCATCTTTGAGTAACAATCCTGAAATGTCAGTAGTTAAGTTTCTACTTGCATGTGATGCAATATTTTGATGTTTTCTGATCCTCATGCAACCTGTGTGCAACTGTGTGTGTGTGTGTGTGTGTGTGTGTGTGTGTGTGTGTGTGTGTGTGTGTGTGTGTGTGTGTGTGTGTGTGTGTGTGTGTGTGTGTGTGTGTGTGTGTGTGTGCGCGCAGACAGTAAGAGTGAACTGTAGCCGTAGTAATATTTAGTACGTTGATTGCGTAGCACTGGCAGTATAAAACCTGTGGTGTAGGAACAGTTAAAACCCGCGTTGCTCTGAATGTAGAGAGGTTGCAGTCGGGGCCTGAATCCAAGAAGCATTGGGACTCGAGTTAATGGAGGTCAATAGAGAGTGAATGGAGAGGCGACACTGACTATTCTGTGAACACTGGTACAACTTACACAACATTTGGAACATTTTCTCTCCTCTGGCCATGGGCCACTGTGTGTGTGTGTGTGTGTGTGTGTGTGTGTGTGTGTCTCTGTGTGTGTGTCCCAGAGCAACTGTCCGGTTGTTTACTCCCCAGATGCACCACGGATACAAAACCGCACATTTCACGAATCTGGCTGCACAAAACAACACGTTGAATTTCCTTCCCTCTCATAATCAAACACAACTTCTTCTCCTTCCTTCATCTCAACGATTCCGACAGAAGCGAGCTCATGAAAACATGCTGTTCGCCGCTGTTGCAACATGCACAGATTCACAAGCACTAACTACTTATACCCCATCTGTGATGTTTTACAAACACATGTTGAATAATTCAGCACATCCTCATCTGCCTAATGGTCTCCTCTTCCCCGAGGGTGGCTGGTTGCTATTCGCCTCAACCAGTCTCTCATTCTCCTCCTGTTTGTCTTTCTTCCTCCGTCTTCTTTTACATTTGTTTTTTGGTTTACTCTATCTGATAGATGCTTTGTTTGAGAGAAACTTTTTCGACCTGCCTTAGGTTTTTTTTTTTTTTCTTTAAAACTAAAGTTTAACTGTAGAACTTTGTTTGTGGAATTCATTTTGGATCTGTAACTTAGTGTCAGTGGTTTTTATTTTTCTTTTCTTTTTATTTTTGAAAACTTTGAGATGGTCAAGGTCTCATCTAGATTGTCTTCGAGCATGATAAAAGATTAAAAAAATAAATAATAGGAAAGTGATGGAGAACTTACCCCAGGCAGGTGTGTGAATGTGTGAGAGAGATGAAGAGAAAACTCAAGATGCTGCATCGCTCCCTCAAGATATTCACTTATAAAGTTATAGTTTAGACTTGCAGTTTGATTTTGCAATTATAAGCACATCTGTGAATTGTCTTCTTCTGCGTGAGATGTTTATTTTGGGTGTTTTTTTGTTGTTCTTTTTTTTCTTTTTTTTATTGCATTTTAAAAGACATATTTCAATAACAGACCAGTGTGGAGTACGTTGTTTCTCAGCCCGGCTGAGCAATCGGCGATAGATTTGGATTATATTAAATAGTTTTCAAATCTAAACTTGTATTTATGTTTTATGAACTGTGGGATGATATAAGGAATATTTAGGTCAACAGCCTATGCATTTTTTATAGGATTTCTTCATTGTAAGTGGGCTTCATCTTTATTCAGTATAACCCGACCAGAGTTGGCCATCCCCTGTGCGAAGGCTGTAATGCAGCTTGTGATAATCTATTAATGTAAAACACTTCCTGCTGCACTTTCATTCGCAGAGACGAGAATCAACCGTAGAGCGACTTCCCGCTCGGCCGCCAGTAACTTGGAGCATCGTTTGTTTGTCACATTCCCTCGGGGCGTGTGCGTGTGCGTGTGCGTGTGCGTGTGCGTGTGCGTGTGCGTGTGCGTGTGTGTGTGTGTGTGTGTGCGTGTGTGTGTGCGTGTGTGTGTGTGTGTGTGTGGAGAGAGACACACACACCGGGGTTTAGAGAGAAAGAGCCTTTTGAGTGATTTGATATGACAGCTCATTCCCTCTGTGATTACAGCTGTTAATTTGTCTCGTCTGTCAGGAGAGCTCAAGGGCGGATATTTGTCCATGCGTGTATTAATCACTCCCGGGATGCAAATTAACACGTCCTACTCAGCAAGGCGAGCGTTTGTCCCTGGTCAGCCAACTAAACATTTCCACCTGAGAAGGGAAGGAGTGGAGTTTTGGAATTGTGGCAGTTCCTTACTTTCTGTAATCCAGGGCTGTCAAAATTGGCCAAAACTGCCATTTGAATATTCTTCTCGAGAAACACACAGGTTTGAACTAACGTTATATAGAATATAGATTTTTGCGCATTAAGCGCCTTTCACACGAGATGCGTCTTTTGCGCTGCGCTCGCCACCGTTTGTAGCTGAACTTTTGTCAGTTGCCCTGTTTCCATTTAGACGAGCCCTTTTGAAGATGTTTATGATTGATAGATCACAACTGCGTTTTATGCATGTGGCCTTGAAAACGTGTACGCACGTTAAATACTTTATGAATTTGCCAAAATAAATGCCTTCAGGTGGCGTTAACAGGCTCCTCTTATTCTTTACATTTCAATCAATTTAACAAAATATATTTAGGTGGACTTTACATGTACGCAAGCCTCATATTACATTCATATTACAGTCAATGTTGTCAGTGTGCTACGATTATCACAACAATATGAACATTCAGGCTCCCTTTATGTGGCACAAAGGTGTATTGAAGAAATTCTGAAAATCGATTTGGTCGACCCCGAATAAAATCTCCTGCGACCCACCTTTGGGTCCAGGACCCAGTCTTTGGGAATGCCCTATGAGGATCTATACGATACCTCCTCATTTCACTACAAAACCCCAAAAGAGGTTGCAGCTGGCTGGAGGGAGATTGTTTGCTGCTTGTATTGTATTTGTAATGTCATTTTCAGTAAAGATCACAATATAAAACCATGTGTCTTGTGTTTAGAAGTACAAACATAAAAAGGCAGTAAGTTGTACTCACCCAAGTGGTTACGCATCCAGTCGGATCTTAAGCACGCAGCTGATAGAGACGTGGGTTTTTTTTTTTTTTAGACTTAGCATAATTCCTGCTGTCGTTCAGCTTGACCTAATAATTTAATCTCCAGTTGAAGGAGACGTTGTTTGATTCCCGTCATGCGGTTCATTCAGTGCCAGCCATGCCGTTGCGGTAGTGCTGCTTTTTTTTTTTTTTTTTTTTTTTCCACAATCGAATATTATTATTATATATAATTTTCATCTAGGAATACCTGTTTGTTTTTTTTTTTACTATTTGACGTTATACTGAGTAGGTCAGCTGTTGAAATAGAGGATTAGGTGACTGTAGATAGAAGGATTTGGGGAGGAGAGGATGCATCTAATTCCCAGTGCTTACAGGGTATTATTCGGTACTTAAAATATGTTTTAAGCGGTATTAAGGAATTCCTGATGGCTCGAGGGAGGGAAGCACACGCCGAAACGACTTTTATTTTACTACAGCATATTAACCTTCAACTTGAGTGGGTGGCTCATGGTGGTAAAACAAAAACAATGAGCTAAAAGTATCTGAACGCTTGCGGAGTGGGGACTTGATTCCCAGTGGCAGCAGCATTACGAACAGCTCTTCCACACAACGGGGAGCAGTTCAAACGAATAGTAATGCTAACATGGATGTTTCCGTCAATTAATTCAGAATAAGAAACTTGGCTGCTTTTCCCCCAGTACGTTAAATCGTTTTTTCTCAGTTGCTCATTGTAGAGCGGCTGTATATTTTCTTAGCGGCCCTTTTATTGGAGTTTAAGGGATCAACGGATGGGTGACATGAAACGTGTGGAGATGCTCATTGAACTCATCCCTCTCCTCCTCTTTGTGGTCTTCTCTGTTTTCAGGATCTGATGGCCAAAGTGCGAGCCATGCTTGCCACCTCCAAGACCTTCCAGCCTCCCAATTCCTAAAGAGGGCGCGGCTCTCCGCTGGCCGCGACGACATCGGCCAATCAGTGAGCGGCATTCTCCGATACGCCTGGAGATTCGTTTGGCCTGAATCTGTTTCGCCTCCCTGTGTTCATCCGCGATTCATAAATTGATCTCGATTTGAGCGCTGGCGGATTCAGTTTGATTATTTGATGTCTTCTTCAGTATTGTAAGAGTGATTTAAAGGGCGCTCGGCGAGCTGGAATACCCGGTGTCACGCCTCACCTGAGGAAGACGGCTCATCAACTCGGAGATCATGGCAGCAAATGTGGAAATAATCCATAATGTTATTTTGCATCCTGTTTTAAAACACTCTACTTTTCTGACAATTATTCTTTGCAGCGTTGTGTAAAGCTGCCGGAGGTCTGTATTCTCCCCTTCTATGAAGGGTTGTGTTGTTCTGATGAGTTCAATTCTCTCCTCCCTCATCTACTATTCTCTGCCGCTGTTTTCCCTTTTATTTCCGCCCCTCAGCCGTCTTTGCTCTCCAGCACCTCACACGTCCGCTTGAGAAGCCCTTTTAATTTTCTCCTCTGTCCCTCAGCTCTAGTGCGTGGCCTTTTACTTCAGTTCCTGGTTTGTACTGTGATGGAATTTAATGCAGAACAACTTTGTAATCCAAACTGTTAATAAACTTTCAATTATGATTTACTTGTGGCCATTCATCCTTTTTTTCTTTTTTTTTTTTTTTTTTTCTTTCTTTTTTGGCAAAAACAAAAGTTTTTTTTAACGAGCTGAAACTATTTAAAGCAAAAGCATCGGCGTCCTCCAGTCCTCCTCTTCAGCGTCCTTCATTTGAGATCCACTGATAAGATGGAGGAGATGACGTTTACTGCCCCCAAACCTTCACCTCCATTGACTGTACTGACTTTAGTGTCGCGGCAGCGTTGCTGATAAAGCAGACAAACATATCTGTTGACTGCTGACATCCTTTAGGTGTCTATCAAACCCATTTCTGTACTCGGGCAGTTAAGACAGGGTGCGGAAATAGTTTGCGGACTGAACAGACACGACCTTAGTCGTCACCACATCATGGCACCTGGACAACAACCTCTTCTTAAGTGTCAGTAAAAACCAAGTAGTCTTATCATTCACAAGCCGTCTTCACTTCAGAGGAGCTTCAGTGGAAGTACACGGGGGCCTTGAGTTGCTCGAGGTCTACCTCGCGTATGAACTGACACTGAAAATAGCGAAGAAGGCGCAGCAACTACTCTTCCTAAAGGAAAGTCAATATGCTCCTGCCCTCAACACCTTCAGGAGCATTAAGACCTGCACCACCAAAGCAGAAAGCTGCTCCCAGCCTCAGGCCATGAGAATGCGGAATATTCTCTCATGACAAAACCTAAACGGCTGACACAAACGCAGTTGTGTTTCTGATTTCTTTCCACATTATCATTTCTCTACACGATATTGACTTGTCAGTAACCTACTGGATCTCGGGGGGTCCTAGTGGTTAGCTCACATTATAAGCACCCAGGTGGTCTAGTGTTCAACTTCCTTTGGAAGTCTTGGGCAGCTTGCGGCTTGCGGCTTGCAGGAGCCCCTGGCAGTCTGCTGGCACTGGCCCGGTGCATAATTCAGCTACCACAGCTCCTGAAATTGTTTCCACTAACAATAGCCCTAAATTAGCTCCCTTTTGCAGTGATTTGTCAAAAAAAATTCCCAGCGCAGCACTCCAACTGCACACGGGTTCTGGCAAAAGTTCTCTCTATTTAATCTGATTTTAGTGCGGCGTTGTCCAAAGAGTTGCTATACAGAGTGGAAAATTGGATTTGGATAGGTTTCTGTTTTATTCTCCTAAATTGGACTACTTTGTCTCTGCTTGCAGAGGTTGAACACAACTGCATGAACAACAGTAATTCATTTTAGTTCTGTTTGAGACTATATATCAAAGAGGTGTCAATAGTAGATGGATTTGTGTATTTGATGCATCATACTTTATCTGGCAGGTGGACAAAATAACAAACGTGTCAATATAGAATGCACTAGCGAGTAGAAGCATTTTCTAGAAGCATTTAGATAATTCATATAAATGATTCACGTGAATGTGTCTGTCACTCCGCTAAGACTCTAAACTTTGGTTTAGCCTGCCAATGCAATTATACGCTATTTCAAAATAGTAGTTATTCATCACGTTAGTAAATAAATAAAGTCTCCAGCAACCGTTTTACCAAATTCACAACAATAAAAAAAAAAGAAGAAATTCGGTCACATGGGGAAAAAAAAACAGCTTGTTCTTTTTCTGTCAATGTTACTTAAAAAGGGCAAAGGATCAGTCAATAATTAGCTAAATGTAATTAAAGATGAGTTAAAGTTGGACACAAACACGAACAGCTAAAATGTTCACAGGGAGAAATAGATTGGAAGGAAATCAGTACTCTGCTAATACCATTTATCCAATTATGTAATAAATTTCTATTTATTTTCATCACCACTGTGGTCCCAATACACCTGTTCTTCACGAAGGTTGAGACCAAAACCCTCACTTACATTCAGTAATACACTTTATACACACACACACACACACGCACACACACACACACACACACTGTAGCATGTTGGAAATACTACAGAGTGGAAGCAGAGCTGTGTGCCTCCCACCAGGCAACAGCACCTGGAGGCTGGTCGTCATGTGATGTTGTGCCTGACCCACTGAGGCACGTCAGGTAAACAGCGAACCTGGCCACTTCAAAGCCGCAAAGTTCTGCTGGTACACTCGATGCCTGAGACTTTACTTTTTCTCCCTGTGTTTACACACTTTGAAGGGATAGAGCTGAGCATCTTATAGAAAAAGGTCAAAACGAGGTACAGGAATACTATTGGAAGCCAGCAACAGTCTCACAATTGCCAGCACTTGTTCTTTGTACAAGGGTTCTTCAAGGCAAGCTGAAAGGTTATTTATTGATTTCACACTGGGGTGTTGGGTAACTGCAGAGCTGTACTTCAGAGGAGGTCCGAGTGAAGTCTTAAGTCGTTTGAAACGGGTCCAAGTCATCGACTTAAGCCTGTCAGCGAAGGATGAGGTCAGGCCACAGGTCCTTGGGGGCAAGTCACAAGTCAAGGCTAAGGTCCTTCATGCAGACATGAAAGGTCCTAGAATAAATAAAGTAAAAAAAAAAAAAAAACATGTACGAGGTACTGTACTATACACCCAGCTCTTCAGGGCAATAATAACTTTAATCGAAATGACCAAAATACAACAATTGCATCATATTTGCAACAACTGCAAAATATATGTACAAATTGCGAATGCAGTCATGGCTGCTAATGTCACATTGTGCCCTCTCTTCAGACCCATGTCCACTGTCCCTGACCCCTCCGGTTCTCTTTCCTCACCTGTTCCGCCGCACTCCTTCAGGCGTTCCTTTCCTTTCCAGATCCTGCCACTCCCATCGACCCTGCGATCACCTCGTTCCCCTCCCCCGAGCTCCCCCCACCTTCACCTCATTTCCTCGTCAGCTCTGCAGCACAAATACCGGCTCCTTTCCCCCCAATTAGTTGTCGGAGTGTTGTTGTTTCTCAGTTGCCACGGTTCTGCTTTCATGCCGCTTACATATGCGCCTACCTGCTTGGCAACCTACCTGTGTCTGCTTGTAAGCCTGTTTGTATCTTCCACTTGTCATTAAATCATTGGACTGTCCCTGTCTGCCTCTGCTATCTGCGTTTTGGTTGTTCCCTTGCTGCCTTATACTCACCTGCCTGTCAGATAAAATAAGCCTGTAAGCTTATCCAGCATCGGTAAAGCAAAGATAGCAGCATAATTGCTAAAACATGCTGACTATAAAACACAAAAGGAAACTATTAAGGAACTTGTTTTATTTAGTTCATTGATTTTCCTAATACGACCTCACTCATGGGTAACAGACCTAATAAACAAGCAGGTTGTGCTACAGTGGCTTTCACATCATTCACACCCTTAAAAAAAAAAGAAGTGTTCTCTCATAGTGATACCAAAGGAGGAGATTGTTTTAAAGTTCCGCAAAGAACATTTGGTCCTCCCATAGGTTTTTCTATTTCAAAGACTGCTTTGTGCCAAGTTCTGAAAAGAATTTCCTAAGCAGGTGTTTTCCGCCAGCTGTCATAAACAAAACACCTGCTTCTACATCGCTGATTATGGTGCCGCTGATGGTGTTTGCAACATCCTTGAAAGTTTCCTCAGGGAACGTGCAGCAACAGCTTCCTGCTGTGCATGACCTAATGTGGCTTGTCTCATACTCTTTGTCGTACTTAATGAAGTGTTCTCTGAAGATGATGGTAGGTTAAAATATTCATCATGTTTTATTTTTTATTTTTTATTTTCAAAGGGGACCCCATGGCCTCACTTTTAGTTAACTTGGTGCTTTAGTTCTAAGATTGTGCTCGCAGTATCACAGATTGATAAATTTAGCACATTTGGGCAAAGGTCATGAATAATACAAAGTTTCTTATCGTTTCTGGTGCAATATATAGATAAAAAAAAGCAATCAGTTGTAATGTCCAATATTTTACAGAAATGAGTAACAGTTTTATGAATAACAAAGAGGGAGAACTAGCACATAAATAAAGAATATGTTGGCTATTATTGCATTAATTTATATGGCACCCATTTCAAATGTTGTCAGCCCATTAAATGGCTGTTATCAATTGTTATCACTATTGTAATACTTCAGACTTGGAAGGATGGGCAAACTGCACCGACCCACACGTTGGGAAATGGTCAGAGCTTTAAATACATGCTTAATGTTGTGAATTTAAATAAAAGTACCTGGTTAGGTTTAAGAAAAGATTGTGGTATGTGTTAAAATATGAATATTTGTTATGTAACTTAAGTAACATACATAAGTTAAGTATACGTATGTCACATGAGCCTATTTATTCAGATTTACTAGCTTGGTAAATTTCTTTTTTATTTAAATATAAAGCTCACCCTAATTACCCTAAAGAAATAGGACAAATTTAATTGTGTGTAATTTGGTTTTATAAATGTAATTTATGTTGTTGCAGATTGCTGGTTTACCACCCTATTAGTATAGGTGCATCTCTTTATGGGCTTTTTTTAAAGGCTTAACGCCAACACTTATGGATTGAAGCAGAATATTGTGTTAAATTAAAATATTTTTCAATCTTTTTTAAAATAAATCACATTGCTCTGTAAGTTATTAATAATATTAGTATTAATAATAATTTGAATGCCAACGCTACAAATGAAGCCTCAAGCTCTTTAGTATCGCCCTGATGGTAAACATGAAGATGATGAAAAATGGTGACTCCCTATATTTGAAGTGCCATTAAGTCTGAATGTCTTGGCTATTTATATTAATTTAGTCAATAAGGACGGGCAGTGTGGTTTTAAGAGGATAAAGAGAGATGTTGTAGCGGTATACAGCTAAGCGAGGGCTTTGTACGAAGGGATTTTAAGGCCTGTCCCATATAGTTGCCTTTCCAAAATTTTCAGTGATTGAAGCAAATTGCAGCAACTTACAGCAAGTCATTGTATTGACTTTTGGTTTCACTATAGAACACGAACAATGGCCTTCTGGGAGAAAGTCCTGTGTTTGTTTGACCCATCTTACCACTTCTCTACGCAGACTTTGTCGCTCTTCATACTTTTTAATCCCCTGACTTCCTCCTTTGCTCGAGTTAAAATTACAACGGCCATTAGACGTCGCTGCCTAACAATTTTGAACCTCCCTGTGGTGATCCAGTTTATCAATAGATGATAACGGCCTACTAAGCTAATTAAGAGGTAGAGTACCTTAAATCTATGCTCCCGATGGCAACTGATAACAGACATGTAATCACCTGATAACATTCAAAGTGAGTGTATATGCCAGACGCACTGTCTGAGGTTCGTCAAGTCTCAACTGTACAGCTTTGGAAAGTAAACAGACAAATGGACAGTATGCATTGTGTTTTTGCTCACACGTTTTACTCTAATTGCAACAATAAATACAGATTTTCCACAAATGCTATGTGACATAATTTTGTCAAATTGCCTGGGACTCCTTGCCGTCAGTTGAAATAACACACTGTGGAAGCACCTTGGATTTATATTTAAATTTGATGTTGTACCACATTGATTTTCTCCACATTATTAAACATTTGTAATGGATACCCAAATCTGCTTTTAATTGAATCAATCCAAATTTTGCTGTATGACTGCACAAATCTGTCAGACGAGGAACCCTCCATGATTAAATGAAACACACTTTCGGCATTCGTTATTTCTATCAGCATGTGTCTTGCCTTGATACTGTGCAAGGCATGGGTCAAAAATTCGGCAAGTAGTTCATCTGGCCAATCGTACATTTGTGAAAGGACACTTATTTTATTATTTTCGCCCTCTATCTGTACAGCTGCAAAGGCTTTGATAAGGCAGGCGAGTGATGCCTTATGTAGCATTTTTCAACAAGTAATTGTGCGCTACCACTGAGAATAGATAAGTATGAGTCAGACAGAGTCTAGTGAGAAAGATTCATGCAGGATGCGACACATCCCTTACATAACTAATGGATGTGGTCCTTCTAAGCACGTATGAAGTCTGTGTAACATTCAGCTTTTTTGGTCTGTATTTTAAATGTCCAAAGGAGATGAGAGAAAGGTCGTCAGTGCGGTAGATCAACAACATGTTTGCCTCAGCAAATCTACCCTCCCTCATTTGTTTAGCATCCTAGTTGGCAAATGGTTGCCGATTATTCTGCTGTAACTGCCACAATAAATCAGGGGTAATGGCCAACAAGGTTAAAGCATTCTTGTGGGGTTAATTGTCAGATACTGGCAAAAGGCAGTAAAAACCGAGGGTAGTATATCTTAGCAATGGGTAAACAAGGTTATCCTAACCTCTATTCTTCTCTTTGGGAACTCTGGTGTCATTTGTACCCCTCTGATTAGTATGCAGAGAGGATAAGAAGAAACAGGGGAAATGTAAAGTGCCAATGGTCAAGAGTAAGATTTGGGGTGTCTACTTCCTGCTTAAGTTTCATTTAAGGTGGTAGGTGTCCTTAAAAAGCCTAGGACTCAAACATCGTGTCACTCAGGTCAACAGTTTACCTGCAGGTATCCATAACAACACCTAGGCCTATTTGCTACAGGAAGCTATTTGATAGCAGTTAAGCTAATGCTAACTGGAGAAAAAGGACAATGGATCATTTGACTATGTGAAAGTGGTTTCTTGTAGTGACGGACCCACAGAACGTTATCACCTGTTTCAGCATCTTTCAGCTCATTGTTTTGGTTTGTTGGCTCACAACTTTACTGATTTGATTCATCTCACCTTTCTCAATTGTTTCAAATTCATTTGCAGTAAGCACTGTGTTTTCAGCCAAAAAGCTCTAAAAGACTTACCAGGAAGACAAAGTTATCAACTAGCTGGTGAACCCATTGGAGCATTTAGCTGCTAAACAGCCAATTATTATGCTGGTGGAACACAGATAGAAAGAGAGTGAATGTTGGACTCATCAGGTGGCCATAAACACAACTTCAGATGAATGCTAATGTTGCCTGCTGGATGCGTAGATAAGCAAGCCAGTATTGTTTCTGCAACTTGTTGTGCTGTCCCCTATAGGCAAACAAAAAAACATTATTTTCGTTTTCATTTTATTAATGATGTTTGATGGTTACAGATATTTTTCCCCCCTGAGGTAAGTGACCATGGTGTAATATACTGTGACGCGTTCAACCTTAGAAAATAACAGATTTTCCGCCTTCTTGTCCACCATCAGAATACCTAATCTGGTTTAATCACTTACTTAATGCTGAGAGCCTACATCAAAAAGAACCAACCAAATTATTGCAATCCAGTTGATCCTGACACACAAAAACTGGAGGAAACATCAAAGTTCATTCAGAAATACAAAGTCCACCCTCAGCCTTTTTTGGGAGATGTACACAACCCGAACACGATCCTGAAACAATTGTTGTTGAAACATGAAGAACTAATCAGAAATCATATTTATTTCTCTCGGATCTTTAGAAGACTAACTGCTGTCACATGGCGAGGCCTATCGCTGCTAAAGAAAGGTATATATGGCTCCACACATTATCATTATGGTATTAGGGGAGGAAAAACATTCTGGCTTGATTGTATTTCTTTAAATCAATCACATTAGTCTTAGGCGGCGCTTAGCCCAGGATGCAGCAACAGTGCCCTTGCACTACCCAAAGTCTACGTCCAATGAGTCAGACTAAAGGCTAACAGACTTCCAAACGCATTTAGACTCACAACATTGGAAATACTATATTCTTATTACCAGGAACATTAGTGCATAATAGTCCATCAAAAGAACAAGGCAAATAAGTCATTTGAATAGCCACTTCTGTCTTGTCCGTTCATACCCCTGGCCATTGTGACAATAATAATAACCACGATGCCCCAACCAAACATTAAATCACAATTTTATGTGTAATCAAATCAAGCTCAGCACATCTGCACTGATTGATTCTAGACGAATTGCTGCCTGGCATTTGCAATTTCATTAGCTCTCACAGGCAGAGATAGATTGTGCGTGTGTGCGTGCGTGTGTGTGTGTGTGTGTGTGTGTGTGTGTGGTGGGGGTGTGTGTGTGTGTGTGTGTGTGATGGGGGTGGGGGCAGGGGGGATTTGTGTGTGTGTGTGAGTGAGTCAGACATTGAAACAGGAGAGCTTGCAGGGCAGGGGGAAAGTGACTCAGGCAAGTAGTTAGAGAGAACCATGAGGACATGGAGAGTGATTTGTTTGTTTTACGGGACCTGAAAGCATCGTAATTCAGTGAGACATCTGAGGAGATGGCGAGGGGAATAAACAAAGTTTGTGTTGAAGAGGAAGGGTTCCATTCCCAAATGCAATTGATGTTTATTAAAAATAATAATAGTCCATATTTATGATTTCATTGCCGAACATTAAGATGATTAAATCCTCAGTCCAATCTTTTTGTCGGTAAGTATTAAGCTCATACTGCGGAATCGACTGATTTAACTCAAGTGACTGCACCGTGATAGGATATGATGTGGCGTGGCTTTGATCTACCTTGTGATTTCCAGTATGTGGCTTTAGAAATACTGCTGTATAGTGTGAGCAAGGTAAAGGAATCTATCGCGAGGGGCGCTGAAGTGGATCTGACAGATGTGGTCTGACCGCCAACTAGAGGACTGCACACGGGGTGAGGGCACCTTGGCCACAGACCCAGACAGAGACACATTGGTCTAATTAAGACGTAAGAAGGAAGAGTGCAGACTGGCAGAAGTCCCAGTGGCAAACAGAGTCTAGGATGGAAAGATTGCCCCCCGTGTTTGTGTCTATCTTTCCATTTTATTTCATAAACCCTCTGTCTTGCTCGTCTGAGACTTCTTTCACATTCATCTCTGCCTTCCGGCCACTGGTCCTAATTAGACCACTATGTCTTTGTTTGGGGACAGATGTGCCCCCAGTCCTCACTTAATGCAGTCCCTATCGTTGCTGCCTTAAAATCTGTCCCACTCACACTGAACAGAGGAGGCAATCTGCTTCGTGGCCTCTCCCCGTTAGACCAAAGTAATGGGTTTACGGTCCTTAATGCTCTTCCTGCATCCAGCCCTGGTGCCTTGCATAGTCCTCCATGATAGGTTGAGCTGAAAGGGCCATTTAATTAAATACGGGGTTGACCTGCTGCACGGTGTCAATGATTCGTCATCATAAAGGTTTATAAAAGCTCTGCCTAGCTGTTAGCTTAACCATTGATTCAGGTCTATTGCCAACTCTTCTGGGCTGATGTCATTTTGGCATGAAACTTCACCAGATATGTGTTCAGAAGTTACTCTGATCATAAAATCTTGTGCTTGCAGGGAGCACCTTCCTTCGGTCCTGGCATCCATGCCACTAATGAGATTGGACATTGACTGCTTGAGTTTTGGTGTAATTCTCTACCTGACACTTTCAGCTTATAGCAGCTTTAGTTTGTTTACTCACCTACTCTCTTGTGTGCGCTTTGTTTCTTTCTTTGTCGCCCTCTCAGCAGTTCTTATTTGTGTGTTGAATGAGGGGAGGGAAACAGACAGAAAGATCACACCTGAACCAAAGCATGGGTGATATTGTTTAACAAGCATGCACACCTGCAGACAAACTGCACATGCTTGTAATGTGCTACCCTGTGTGTCTCATCAGTGTGCGTGCGGTTCTGGCGTCAAGCTGTAAGTTGCTATTGACATAGTGATCTGGACTATGGCTATGGATAAAGTACTTCATAACAGTTTTTTCTTTTCCTAAAGCAGTCACCTGTGCCCACTCACTCCTCCCCCGTTCCCTCATCAACCTCCCAGTGTAAATGGAGGCCAGTCTTCTGTGCCACTTCTGTGTACGCGTTGTCTTATGCATTAGCATTTTAGCCATTCCTGTCTGCTATCACGAAATATTTTTTTCTCCTACATCTCAAAATGTAGTAAGCAGCTTAACAGAAACAGTGAGATAAAACTCCTCAATAACCCTTTCTCAATTAAACATCTATTTTCACCAGGAATGTCTCATTTGAGATGACTAAGAACAAAAAGCTTATGCCATCGGAATCATTTGGAAAATTGTGTAATCACATTAAATAATACTGCACAGATGTAATACTTGGCGTGACTTGTTAGGGTGGTTTGTACTTTGAGGTACATCACATTTGCCTCGTCATTACAATACACAATAAAAGGGTTTGAGTGTTTCTTTACCTTGGGACCAAAAAGTAAAAGGCCCATTATCCACAGATATGTGGTATTATAGAGTATTCCTGTTTCTGTGAGGGTTATAGTAACCCATCTTAGAATCTAATCTAATAATACAGTTTTCTTGATAAGGAATTCCAGCAGAGCATTTGTCAAATAAGCCTCAAATTTGCAGGATTTGAGCGTGCAATCACTCTGGATTGTATTTGTCAGAAATGAAATAACATTTGGTGGAAATCATTCACTCAATCAAATGTAGAGACGCAGAAGTTTGTGTAAATGATGTACTTCAACACCAGCAGTGTGACAAACAGTACAACATTCACAAACACACCTGTCGTCACTCCATTTATATTTAGTCACATCACATCCCTGCCTCCATGCATCAACAGCAGGGTAATAGCCCCTGGGATCTGAAAGTCAACAGATCTTCTTTTTCAGATGAAAGAATCAGAAAATAGACACAATGCGGGGAAAAAAAGGAGTGAGTGCCAAGAATCTCAGTCAAAACCTATTCTTATCTTTGAATAGGGAATTTGGAGGACTGTCATCACTGATGTACTTGATTACGCTCTGTAATTACTGAAACTTGAATTGTGTTCTGTGAATCCCGGGATCTAATCTTGGCTCCAGTGGTGCTGTACAGTTAGCAGCTGTTGTCCACAGGGACGACTGTTATCATCACAGCTCTCTTGTCTGTCCTCACAGCGGGCTGCATGCAAACTGGAGCTGTTCCCGACCACGAGTCATCATCCAGGTTCATGCTGCTTCCTCGAATGATGATGTACTGGTGGGGAATGACGTATTACGTTAAAATTGGTTATTGTGCTTTCCGTAAAGGTATTTAACAAAAGGTATTATGTATTATATGTGTTGCAATAATGCACTAGCCCTAATTAAAATCTGTTTTAGTGTCCTGGTACTTTACGATAGATAATGTTATAGTTGCAGCTTTTCTATGAAGAGATCTCTGTGCTTTACTGTCTTATCATTGACTTATGGCCAATCCTGGCATCTCTTGAGAAGAATATATATAGAGGATATTATATTGATTGTAATTATAAATGAAAAAAAGAAGACCGCGATGCCTTTTTCTGTCCCTCCACTTCAGGTTGCTTCCGTCCCCAACAACCTTTAAACAGAGTAAAAAAGAAAAGAAAAAAAAAGGCCATAA
Organism: Ophiodon elongatus; assembly: GCA_016806645.1. Classification (NCBI taxonomy): domain Eukaryota; kingdom Metazoa; phylum Chordata; class Actinopteri; order Perciformes; family Hexagrammidae; genus Ophiodon; species Ophiodon elongatus. The sequence continues at coordinate 264,174 of JACSYO010000694.1, read as the reverse complement.
TGCTTCACCTGTTTGTAATCGATATCTCTACGATCAGTAATTGAACACATCCTTTCTGGTCATGCAGTACACTTTACACATATTGGAAAAGCATTTTTTCATTGTTTCATGGAGGCTCCGGAAGCTTTGGGAACTTGATCCACTCATAGCTATCCATGGAGCATATCTCCTGCCAGTATGTATGAAAAAATTTATTTTTTTTGTCTGGAATGGTGATTGCAAAAAAATACATTTTGCCGGTGAGCAAAATGGACTCTGTATCCACGTAATATTAGTGGTTGAGATAAATGGCGCACACATTACATCTGCAGAAACTGAGATTGTATAATAAAGATAGTGCAGGTGTGTTCGATAAGTTCTGGGACCCTTTTTCTGACCTCTTTTCAGGGTCAGGACGAAGGAAGTGTTGTGTCCAATGAAAAGCATCTTGCTGTGTATATTTCTTTTTTTTTTACTATGTATATACACTTTTGTACTTTTTAAAGAAAAACTGCGTCATATTACATTTTAATGTGACTGTGGTCATTGTTATTACCCAGGACGTTTTTGTATTATTTTTCTTTCATGTTTGTTCTTATTCCAGCTGTGCTCTCGAACGACAACAAACACATAAAAAAAAGTCCATAAAGCACTTGCTGCACCTCTTGCTGCTACTAATTAAGCGTGTTCCTGTGAGAGCACAATAATAATTGAAAATGGACAAGATGACTTTAAAATTTTACAATATCCTTTTATATATTTAAAAAACACTCTCAGAAGCTCCAGAACAAATACAAAAAAGATTTTGGCGTGATATTGTTCTGTCATGTATCTTCTATGGAGATTTTAGTATTCCAATGACACATTTATTGTCAACATGTAATAGTCCTGTAATTATAATAGAAACATATGTTGTCTATTTCATATACCCAAGCTGAGCAGCATCAAATCTTTGTAAAAGTCTGAGTCAGTGTTACGGATCCGGTTAAACTCTGGGTCACAGTGTGAGTCTGAAAGAAAAAAAGAGAGTAATGAAAAATCTGACTTTTAGTGAATTGAATTTTGTAAAGAGCCGAGTCGGTCAGTAGCTTTTTTGTTTTCTGGGCCAAATTTACATTTCAGTGGGTTTGGCAGAGTTCCTACTTTCAGAGAGGTGATACAGTGTTCAGAGTCGATGAGCAGGAGAAACACTGGAGATTTGCTTCTTCTAGTCTTTGCCCACATTTTATTGACAACAGCGAACAAGAAGCCAAGCACAGGATTCATTTTGTTCAGCCGGTGTGTGACCTTTTGTGGTTTAATTTAAGTCTGGGAACAAGTATCCTTTTCGAACACCGTCCAGGCTGTCCTTTTGTGAGGCAATTCAGAAGATACGAGGTGTTGCTGACCAACACTTAATCTCCATCTGTCGCAAAAAAAAAGGAAAAAGGAACTAGATATTGAAAAAGGCTTTAAGTATACCATTTGCTGCTGAAAGACACGGACACAAAAGTCAGAAAGAATACTAGTGTTTACTATGGACAATATCTGGTGTTGGTCATGATGCTTGTCGGGAAAAGATGAAGGGGAGTCTTCACTCCACTGCTGAGAGTTGCTGTTATTCAAAGCTGTCAATGAATATATAGTAGCCTGCTATTTGGGAGTTCAGGATAGCTCAATAAGTATGAGGTTTGTATTTTCTTGCTGAATGAAATTACGATATGGATTTTCTTATAAGGTACCATCAGTTTTTTGCCAGTGCTCTCTTTGAAGTCTGCACTGTAATTGGCAATACGATTACCATCCAATGAACCCATGTTCTTAAATTCCTTTTTTGAACTGTGCTATGATTTTGGGCCATGTCCACACAATAACGTGAACAGAGTTCAAAACACAAGCAATTTCAAGTGACAGCATTTTCAAGGTTCAGTTTTCTCTTTTTATTATTGTGTTCCATATTGAAAATATGTAAGAATACTGCTGTAAAAAGTGATGAAAATCATACAACAATATGCTTATATTATATTAGATGTCTAAAAAAACCTGCATGCTGTTTGCTTTGTGTAAGGCACAACAGCGGATGAAGTATTTATGCCATTTATTTAGATGAACATACCAATACAGTAATGTAAAAATACTCAATACTCGACCGCTGATACTGATGCATCCAGTGTTTCACTGTTGTAGCTGGTCGAGTTGGAGCGTTTCAACGCCTTAATGTTAACTAGGTTAGTCAGGTGGTTCCCAACCTAAGGGTCAGGAGACCTCAAAAGGTACCAAGATAAATCTGAGGGTTCGTCAGACGATTAATGGGAAAGGGACAACAAAATTAAAAAGCAAAGTTTTGCAAAACAAATCTGCAATAATTTTTTCTCTCATCTATAGTGGGGAAATCACTTTGGGTGGAACTAATAACTCCCAATAGACAACATGACAAGGAACTCAAAACAGACACCGAATAAAAGGTGGGGAAGAACTGGTTTTATCTTTAACGATACATTTTATCTTGTTTCTATTTAGATTTTTAATTCCGAAAAGTGCAGTAGGCCTAAGAACTAAACAACAGCTGTCTGGTAAATGTAGAGGAGTAAAAAGTGCAATATTTTCCTCTGAACTGTATCTGAGTAAAAGTATCAATATGCATAAAATGGAAATATTCAAGTTAATTAAAAGTACCTCAGAATTGTACTTGAGTAAATATACTTAGTGACTTTCCACCACTGGTAAGACATGTAGGTCATAACATATTAGTACTGTATATGGGAGGGTCATAATAAACTGCCATACAATGATAAATGTGGTATAAAAATGTGTATGAAAGTGACCAGAATCATGTGGGGCAAAATATATTCGCACTGTATGTTCACATCAATCAGGTACAGCATAGATCCTTTTTTTGCAATTTCGGCAAATGGATGAACTGATAATGTCAGTCTTCCAACAGACAGACAATGTGCACTCATAACAAGGCAGACAGGCCTCCAGTTTCTCCAAACAGACACAGTTACTTGCTGCAGGCTTGTGTTTCTACAAAGTGCCTCAGTCTCCACAGAAAACACGTTTCCCATAGTAAGAATATCTGATATAAACCACCCATCCCACTACATCAAAACCCCGACCCAATCTGTTATCCAGACTACACAATACAGTGCATGCAGACAACAATCATTCTAAACAGAATTAGACAGAGAGCAAGCTGCATTCCTGCACCAATTTCCTTCCTGATTTCAGGAGGGACTGATGATTGCGATGCAAAGTGGCAACCTAATTTCGCCAGAAAATGCATGGCATTGTGTTTTGGCATTGATTTCCCTTTCTTTAGTCACAAATAACGACACGGGGGAAAAACCGAAAGAGAGAAACCCAGAAGAAAGGGAGCGTGGGGAGTGGGGAAGTAGACACGAAAGATAAGTTGAGACATTATACAGATATGGTAGAAAGACAGACATAAAGAAAGTATACCCCTCATTAGTCTCATACTGTATCTCATTAGTCCAAATCAGCTTAATGTCCAGAAAATGTGCAATAATTTGTCTTGATGTCACTGCAGCAGTGCCATTGACCATGAGGCCAGTGTTTTACAGTATATATAGTCAGGGATAGACGCAATAATAAGAACACCCTGCAATATAATCCAATTTAGTATAATAACAGAACAAATTAAATCCTAACAAATAGCAGAAACCCCTCTCTTCAGTTGAGTATTTATTGTACTGCTATGTAGAAATATAACATAAATATTTAAATATTTTCTTTTGTAATTGTTTGAATTATAATGTTAAAATCTTTTCTGAAGATGCACCAGAACTGTGATGTTTGGATGTAAGTCCTGAAGGAGTATTGACATTTTTTGGGAACATTTTTGACTTCCTGGAATCGCGTCATCATCGTCAACCAAAAAAATGATGCCGTGTCTTCTATCAGATACGTGGGTATATTTTAACCCATGAGGTGATCTTTCCCTATCCTTACTCAAGACGTTTTAGTTGCCTACTCTTTACGAGATCACAAAATGCTCCAATGAGTCATTTCGGTTGTTTTAGAGGGCCAGACTTTGTTTTATATATCCAGGTTTGCTCTGTCTCCCAACAGGTATAAAGTAATGGGATTTGAAAAGCTGCCAGGACATCTGCCTCACCCTCCTTACACCCTTGCTGTGGCTTGGCATCTTTACCTGCCCTCTTTCTGAAACACCTCGGCTCTATTCCCACTCCTCCACGCTTTGCCAAATTACCACTGAGAAATACCAGCGAACAAATTGACGTTGAAAAGGTGTTGACACAGCTGCCTGCAGAAATATCAGAGTTCTGTGTAAATATACTACAGTGTTAAAATCAATGTTATGTCAGTTTGAAACAATGCATCCATTGTCTTTTCCATTTATTTGGGACCGGCTAGCAGGGGCAGCAAGCTAAGCAGGGTATTCCAGACGTTCATCTCCCCAGAATGTTTCCAGCTCTTCCTGGGGAACCCCGAGGCGTTCGCAGGCCAGATGAGATTTAATCCCTCCAGCGTGTTCAGGGTCAACCCCAGGGGCCTCCGACAGTTGGATGTGCCCATCCTAATCAGATGCCCAAACCGCCTCCGTTGAACCCTTTGGACACAAAGGAGCAGCGGCTCTACTCTGAGCCCCCTCCGGATGTCTGAGCTCCTCACCCTATCTCTGAGGCTGACGGAAGCTCATTTCAGCCGCTTGTATCCGGGATCTCATTCTTTCGTTCTCTACCAAAAGCTCATGACCACAGGTGAGGGTCTGAAAGTTGATGGACTGGTAAATCGAGAGCTTTGCTGTCCGGCTCAGCTCCCTCTTCACCGCAACGTTCCAGTACAACGCTCGCATCACTGCTGATGCCACACCGCACCATACCGCGCCATTTTATTCTCACTCGTGAAAAAGACCCCGAGGTACTTGAACTCCCCCGCTTGGGGCAGTGACTCACACCTAACACGAAGGCACAATCCCCGTTTTCCAACAGAGACCTATATGGCTTCAGATTTGGAAGTACTGACTCTCTTTGAAATAATATGATCATATATTCCCAAGGTTTTAATATGATTTTTTAATATAAAATCATATTTTGGGATAATGTTTGAGCATAAACCTAAAATTATTTTGGCTTTCGGCCAATGACTGCAGGTCACAGTGACCTGCAGTACAGCTATGGACAGAGTTGAGCTCTATCTTGCTTTTTTCCCTTTACCTTCTTTCTATTTTACAACCAACTGAGTGCCTTCAAGTGCATGCTTCAATTGTTCCACTCCTTTTAGTGGAGCTACTCAGCTGGGAGACGTCTTCCCTGGTGGTGTTAAAACCACTTACCAAACTTGTGCTTTCTGTACACACAAGTGTAGAGCGTGGATAGCTATTGGTTTTAGTCCTACACATGTGTTCTTTTAGCTCTCATTATGAATGAACACCTCTCTGTCACATCAAGTTCAGTACCTTTTCCAACTTTTGTCAACTTTCCCCTACTTCCTCCCGTCACTCTCTCGTCTGTGTGTGCTTTCACTCCTTTGTATTCTAAAGGAATATGCACCCCAATCCATCTAAATGTGATCCCAGACAGCTGCAGTGTTTTTATTTTAACGGTAGATGGGATTTAGCTATGTAGCCTATTTTTTTCGAGGGGGTAGTAGGGTTTTTTGTTGTCTTTCTCCATCTTCTCTCACCCTCCTCATGCAAGAAAGCCGATCAAACTATGGGAGAACACAGGGGGAGGGAGCACTTGGGTTTTGGCCTGACTGCAAGGACCTCGGCAGCAGCTGCGGCAACGGCAGTGTTCTTGTTTTTCGTCCACTTTTATTCTCTTCTGGTGTGTGTTTTAGCCTCTTGGCCGCCTCTCAAAGACCAACAGCCCTGCGTCTCTGGACCCCACTCGGTGTAGAGTAGCCATTGTTCCCCCTAAAACATGAACTCCTTCACATTCATCCTCTCAGGCTCCAAACTCTGGAACGTGAGCAGAGCTGTCTAAACAATGGGCTCTGAATAGCCGTGACGCTGGATGTGCAGACAGCTTTACTAATTGGAAAAGACCTCTAATGAGTGAGGCTGAATGCCTGACCATGGACCACCAAGCCTGAAGCCTGAGAGTTTGTATTGTCTCTCTCCTCTGAAGGCTTTGCATGGAACCATTTTGGAATTCTCTGTGCATGTCTGCTCGTGTGTGAGGATTTGCTCTGAGAATATTCATTTGGGAGAGCAGGTCATTCCCACATTGCACATCCTGTTCTTTGGTCTTGCCTGATTTGCATCCACTCTAAAGGCTATGCTCATACTCACTGATCTGATCTCTGGTCTCTCTTTGCATCCTAACTACCATTTTTTTTTAATGTCCATGAAAATCTTTTTTTTTTTTAAACATTTTCTAAAAGACTTTATACTGCTTATCTATTTTCTCTCCCCGCTTGCTCCACGAATAGACGTGGTTAAGGACCGCTAGCTGAGGTGATGCAGTTCTTTTGATAATGAGCTTCCAGTCAGTGGAACAGCCCAGTCACATCTAATATCTCCTAATAAAAGGAGAGGGGTTGCTTCCCTCCACAGGGAGTGTTATTCAGCTCAAACTTGTTGGAGTGACGGGTGAGGAATGGCTCTTAATCAGGGGCATTACAACTCTACACGAAACACAACGGGGCCTAAGGATGCCATGGGTTCATGTCTCCCATTGACCTCCGGCCCTAAATATTGTATCATCATAGACTGTCGAATGATTAAAGCGAAACATCGACCCTTTCTCTTCCTTGAGACAGAATTTCATCTTCCCTATGTCACGGTTTTCTTGTCTTCTTTTCCAACGAATCAGCAGCGCTCCCCTGCTTGCTGTGATACAGGCCAGCCGCTCCACATTCAACAAAGAGCGAGGTCGCAACCTCTGTGAGCTTTATTTCGACTGGCAGGCCTGATGGGGAAACCCAGTAGAGTACTGGGTTTCCTCTTAATAGCAGTAACGTGCATTTGATCTGGCTTTTAGACAAACCAGCCATGTGTGTGCCTATAACAGCATAACCCCTACCAACTACGTAGCAGCAGAGCAATAACAGAGCTATGACACTTAGCCCCTGTGTCTTTTCTACAGAATTTCTGTTTTTCCTTTTCAATTGGACGACAGCTGTATTGACCAGTTCCCCTGCTGCGCTCCCTTTATATTGTTATTGTATAAATACACCCCGTTGCCACACTGTTAAAATATTATGGTTGTAATAACTTTTCTTGACTAATCCTCAGCACTGCAGTGTCAGTGACTGAGTGAGGTGAGCTTAAAAACCGGCGTCCCTCAGCAAGAGAAGGCGTTCGGCAACCAGCTGTGGTCTCTGGCAGACAGGACCACTGAGAGTTTAACAGCCGTGTCAGTGCTTAATTAGAGAGCCAGACCAAAGGAAACAGCTCATGTTCCTTGTTAAACATGCTGAAGGCCATAAGCTCACTGTGCAGACTGTCTGGGGGTCAGCAGGTCAGACTGGGTTGATGAAGTTTCCCCGTACGTGCTTCCTGAGTTTGAATGAGGTAAGGGTCTATTAGTACATGTGTTATTATTTTTCCGGCTGAGATTATGTCTACATTGGATTGAGTGGGGGATCAACACTATTACACGGGACAAATATCATCATGGCCACTGTTTAATTAAACAATTTAAATACAGGTTACCACCTTTACGTTTTAGTAAAAATGCATGCGTACTAAAATATGTATTTACTTGAGGCTCAAGTGCAAAGGTTTACTTGTGGTTTTAGTTCAACTTGACATACTCCAAGTACTCGTCCTCAAGTATGTTAACAGTTTTTGCGTTTTCACTTGTGTGTATCTGCAAAACATCCACTACCAAAGTTTCCAACTATATATTCCAACGGTATGTGCATGTACACTAGCCTCGGCTCGAATGCCCTCTGATGATACTGTTACATCCTCTCTCCTCTGGCTGCTTGTGTCTAGTTTAGACCTCAGGTGCTCGCACGCATTTCCAAACTCTCAGGCTGAGGTGCAGTCATAAAACGCCGGCATTCAGCTACATTCAGCCACTTGCCTCTCTCTTCTCTGAGATGAATTGCAATATTATTCACGGTCAGTCCTCATCTTCCCTTGTTTTTCTGTTTTTTTTAAGTTCCACACATTCCTCTTTCAAAAATGCAATCGCTTAAAACAAAAATGTCTCTATGTATCTTATATAATTTAACCTGTAGGTCTTACATTATCTTTCTATTATTGTGAGCATATAAGCTAATTAAAAACGTATTCCACAGTTTCATGATTTAAAATGGCTTCATCATCTGCATACTAAAGAGAGATATGTATAAAAGTGTGTAGGTTATGAGTCTGTAGTGTGTAGCTGCACAGCTGCATGGCAATTATGTTCTGAAATGTCCACCCATCTGACAAGGAGCCATAATAAATTATTACAGCGAAGAGCAATCCATCAAACCTTTTTGCAAGGCATCTGTGCTACATCCTACGAGAGAATGTCATTCAAGTCATTAGTCAGTCAGGAATTAAATAATACAGGTTTTTTTGGCAGAGCAAATGTCCCCTGTGAATTTAACACAAATTAGGAACATCAGGTTTGAGGGCGGAATAATGTTCAAAATGTCCATGACACTGGCATCAATTATCCTAAAAGAAATTGTAGATGAATTATAATGAACTATCAATTGAATAACATCCATACCAACTGGAACACATCCTTTCCAGTAAAACTGTCGGATTGGAAGAGACCCAATATGACAATTCATCTCAGATTAAAGTCGTATGATTCTTTGTCTGGGGTTCGTCTGGTGGATCCAAATGACTGCACAGGCTCGATCAGGCTGGCAAAATAAAACACCCCAGGGATGGTAGAAAGGGATCAGCCAAGAGTAACAGGACAGCGGGTCATTACACACAACAATTGTCTTGTGGGCCATGGAGCTACAGTGGTGGAGTGGTATCAAAGAGGAAAGTGTGTGTGTAGCACAGCCACTGTTTAGCAAAAATATGTGCACAAATTACAATGGTAGCCTGTTAGTGTTTCTTTATCAGTGCCCATACTTTATGAACTCTCCATAAACTCTACTCATGTAACTCGAACTGTGCTCCTAACTTAATAAGTACTGACTTTTTCATGCATTAATGAGCCACTGTAAACAGTTATTTAGCGGAAATGTGAAAAGTGGTGATGTTCATATAACAAACTAAAAAGTGAGTGCATAGAAGTCATGGACGTATTGCTGACTTTTTTTTGTAATGTCAATTCAAGATGTGCACTGTCAGAGTCAGTGGACGGACATGAAAAGGAGACTAGGGTGTTATCAGCATAGTGACGGTGGGTAAAGTTATGGAACATTCAACTGTATAGTTCAGGTTGTGGTAACACAAGAGAATGAAGATTTGGAGATGCTACGATTCCGTTTTTTTTAAAGCTTTTACAGGAATGAAATACTGCCACATTGAATATTTTTGTTTATATGTGGTATGTTAGGGAGGAGGGAATGTGTTGTACAGAACAATATTCCTTATCATGTCAAATGAGGTCAGCACATTTGAGAATACGATTAAATGTAAGAAGCCTGGTTTAAAATGCTATTTCCATAAGACCGCATTTCTGCTCACTCTGAACATGTGTGAAAAGGATAAAGGAAAGCATCCTTTATCATCTCTGAGCAACAGAGATGATGAGCCGCCTCCGTAATATGGTGTGACTGTAACAGGAAGATTGGAAGGGAAGCTGATGTATTAGAAATGCAGAAATTAATACATAATGCATCCATGACATCTTATCAAGTCGTTGGATTTTCGTCATAATCTGACAGGATGAAGGAGATAATTGTTTTACAACTGATGGTTAAAATGTCACATATTTCTTACAGTCACAGTTCATTTTAAATTCCTTATTATGTCTCCATCCTACATTGTCTTTGCACGTCCCTTTTTCCCCATCTCATCTTATCTTTTATCCCCACTCTTGCTCTCCCTTTGTCTACATAGCCCTCAAATGACCCAAGTGGAGCCATAACACTCAAAAGCTGGTGTCTCCCTCATGCTCCCGGATTTCCTCAACCGTCCTGGCTACAGACTTCCATACTCCACAATCATCTCAGTAAATGATTGAGCATGTACATGACTTTACAAAACTAAAAGTTTTTCTCTGAGCATTTCATGGCAATCCATCCAGTAGGTATTGTCACACGAAAACAAAATGTTTCAATACAAACTAGAGATCAGTATCCATAGGACAGGATGCATTATGTCGCTAGGAATAATCCCAGATCTGTCTGTTGTGGATGCTGGCGGGCAAGAGGGTATAATCATTTTCCAATTCTAAATGGAAATGTAATCAAAAGATAATGAAAGCATCAGAGTCTCTGTATGAATCAATTAGCAAATTCTCAATCCTGTATTCATGGTGCACTGGTTTAACAGTGAGCTGAGAATAAAAATACTGTTATTTTTGTAATTCAACTTGAGTTATAAGCTGGTTTAATGAGATCAAGTAACAGTTTTGTTTTAAAGAAACGTGCCTCAATTAAACTAACTATTTATAAATGGTTGTTTCATAAGCTTAAGTGCACAGCCTAGGGTGGAGATAAATACCTTGGTTTTAATGCAAACAGACAAGTGAATCTTTACACGGATAGCCCTTGGAATGTCCTTGCAGATGCATAAGACCAATGAATAGCCTCCACCACAATAGCTCTTATCTTTTCCGTGAAACAGGGCTGCATGCACAAGTTGTTTGCCATGAAACCATCCCACAAGTATGGCTGGAAAGGAGAAGAGCAGTCAAATCCTCTCCTCTGATCCCATTGATGTCTCAGCTTAACTCTAATTGAGGAGGTGCTCACTTGACAGAGTTCCTCCTATATTACTCACTTAAGCAGCTCTCCTTGAGCCTGAAAAAAAAGATGTCCTTTAGTCCCTGGTGTCCTGCAGTCAACTTTTAAAAGATCAATTGTAATTTGGGCTGAATAACCTCAATGGCTTCTGATGGATTGATCACATGGGCTCATGGGGATCAAGGGGTCGATGCATTTTAGAAAATGAAATAGGCGAATGAGTGTTCTATGTTCACTGCCATCGAAGTGACACACATAATGCCAGACTTGATTGGGCTCTAGCTAAACTGATTGAGTTGCAGATGGATGCGTCCACTAAAGGTACGTCATAAAGGCATGGCTAATTCATATGGGGCTGAGGAAAATGTGCTGCTGTTTATTGATTTTAAGGTGCCGCATGTTGACATTTATGCTGATTTCGTTATGTTGCAACAAGGAGCAGCAGAGTGGATCTTGTTGCTGCTTGGGATAACTGATGCTAGTGGGTTGACAAATGACAATATGACTGCAGGTCCAGTAAACACATGGACTGGCTCTGTATGTGAAGGTGTATTTCCGTTGAAAAATGCATATACGTACAATGGTTAAAGACAAATCTAGAAGACTGATCAGTTTGCTGCATCTTTTTTTTATGTTGTTAGGCAACCACCGAATGAGTGCTAGCATTCGCTTAACACAAACAATATAATTCACGCAACATAATAGTTAATAGTACAGTTTAAATTGAGAAAAAAACTCGAAGTAACACACCAATTTACCTCCAGGCCTGCTGTTTTCTGTTCGGATCATGGTGACTATGGTTGTCAAAGTCATAAATATGTATCCAGCAAAAGTCACCACAATGAGACTAAATGTTATTGACGTTGGCCACTTTTCTGCTCTGACTTTAACTTTTATTCTAACTCCAGCCGTCCAGGGTACTCCAGCAACAAAATGAGACTAATGTTTTTGCATGTCATGTGGTCATGGAAAGATAAAGGCGGCAGAAGCGCACCATTGTTAGTTTTGCACAGGGGTCCTCCTTTCTACTTTCCCAAGTGTTTGAGCGCTCCGCTGTTTTGCCATTTGAACATGAACATGTGCAGCACAGGAACAGCATATTCCCTCACCAGTCAATTATTACAAATAAATGTCTTTCGCTCCAGAGGTGCATCATCGACATAGCTTAATTTAACAACTTCTCACCGGTGAGGGATTTTCACTGTTGCCGTCAGCTGGATAAATAACTCCTGTACACAGTGTTCAAAAAGACACTTAATCATGCGGTCTAGATCAGTGGAACAGCGTGACTCTGTGTGCTACCTGCAGAGCCAGCATCATGGAACAGGATAAAGGATGGTGAATTCCTCTTAGACCCTGTTGGCTGGTGATCCTTCTGAGAGGAGAGCACAGATGCAATCATGAGCTTGCTTATTTTCAGATAAAGTTGCACATGCAGTCACACAAAAAATGACACATGCATCAAGGTGCTTGTCCAGCTACAACTCATCTCAGGATTTAAGGGCTTAAGGGATCAAAGGTTGTTAGTGTGTACATCCGAGATAGCTTCTAGTAACTGTATGTGGCAGCATCACTCCCCTCAGACCTAACATCATCTTGGTATTGCAAGCTATGGATTCTTTGGACATCTGTGGAACCACGTTGGCTTTTCTTCTCTGCTTTTGGTTCTCAGCAAACGCATCATTGTTATGTTTCTCAGATCCATTCCACCCATGGCCAGTGATGCTAGACTAGTGGTAGAGCCACCGGCCCATCACATCTATTATTCAAAAAACCATGTGTGAGCAGCTTTTTCGAGGCTCATTAGAGAGAGAGCATCCAAAGACTGTGGATACAATTTTAGTTGTGGTCTGACTGTCAGTCAGGCAATATGGATGGCTTCAACTCCGTCATATAACACAGACTGAGAGGGAAAGATACAAACAGATGTAGCTGTTTGCAGAGACCCTGTCTTGTTTTGTCACATAATAATCTTCTGGCACACACTGATCCTCCAAATCTGAGAGGAATTGATTGTTAAGTTCCTTTGCTGTTTTTCTCATTTATTTTTTCAGCAGAAACACATTTCTATTTGAAGCCATCTGGTGAATGAAGAATGACCAATGTGCTGCATTTGTAATTTGTAAATCTAATTTGTTATATTCTCACTGAGGACCTTGACTCATGAAACTTCAATTTGGAGGGGGACAGACATACGGCTTCTGTTTTAAGTCATTTTGTAAATTTGGAAAGAGGAACGTGATAAATAAAATATGTCTTTTGTTTAATTTTGTTGTTATGAGCTAACCAACACATACACACAAACACACATGCAGGATGCGACAAAGGGATGCCAGATGATATCCTCTTAACCTCTGCTGGATAGGTTTTACACTCCAACAATATCATTCTCAGTGTACTCATCTTTACAAAATCCGGTATCTGATTTCCTCCAGCAGAATAATGGAGGTTATCATTTGTTAAGGATATAGTACAATAGGGGATTAGCTATGGTGGTTAATAACATGAATGACATAATCGGTATGGAACATTTAAATGAAGCAAAAAGTGAATGCTGCCACCACTCTGATGGATTAGTCATTAATTTAAAGATGAATACATTTGAACTAATGTCAGTCATTAGTTAGTCACAAGCTAATGCTTCGCCATACATCTAAAGCTAGATCCATCGATCAAAGGGACAAAGAAGCAACCGTGAGATCATAATGAGGACCAAATGTTTCCAATGTCTCTACCCACGACGAAAATTAGAGGTCCAGATGGCAAATCTGCACTGCAGAATTCTGTTATGAAAGGAAAGGAGGTTTTCCACAGTACAAGGCTGCAGTTTCTATAGTTTAGTCTGCTCATTATGGATATCACTGACTCCTCTTCATTTTTCAGATGAATAATGAAAGAAAGCTTTCTACGGCATGATGTACTATGTGCCACAAACTAATTACAAAATTATAGTAAATAAAATGACATGCTGTAATGACATACAGTAAAGTGTTTTAAAAATGTGTGCAACTACTGGCATATATCTTTATCATATAAAAAGGTTAAAGCAATTGGTTGTGAGCATTCTACTGGGTATTGGGTGAGACACAGGTATTCAGTGTACAACCTCTAAAAATCTCTAAATCTATCTTTTGTCAAAATGAGAATAAGTATAGATTATACAACTGTTTAGAATTAGAAAGCATGTGTAGTGTGTTATTGGAACACAGCTATGGGTTCTGCTACAGTGAATTAATCAGCATGCTGAGGTGGAAGCTCACACATGAACTATGATGCTTGCGGAAATTAAACCCATTATCTTCCTTGCTTCCACAGAGGAGACAGGGATAACTCTGAAGCTCAGGGTGGACTGTGTCAAAAACACCGGTCAAAACCTCTGCTGAGCCTGACAGCAGAGGATGGTAGTGTTTTCTTTTCACATGTTTTATTTTCCACAACTGTGGGAGAGGTTTCCACAGGGGATTCCAGTCCGTCCCAGTAAGACCGGCGCAGTATCTCTGTTGATTTGAAGGTTCAGGTGTTGAGGTTGAAAGCTGAAATTGAAGCTTTTCACGTGTCTCCGTAAATAGTTAATGTTCACTGAAATGAAGGAAATAATGTAACTCTACAAAGATTACAGGCCAGGTCAGATCTTATGTAAAAATGAGTCGGGTGGTAACAAATTGATTCATGTTTAGTGGGCTCGCGTTGAGGTTTGCAGGGCGGGTACAGGTTTTAATCTGTTAACATGAACACGTTTTATTTCTTAACCACATACAGGATGGATAACTGTGTGGTGTCCGCTGAGATGTGCGCCTGATATAACCCTACTCTGTTTGTAAGTATCGCACATGGTGCAGAACTTATCGTTTTGTTGGGAGCAGGGGTCTGACTGGCTCTAGGGGCTTTAAACGTCATCTGTCTGTTGGGGAAGGAACCGGAGCAAATGCAGGAGGTGCAGTGAACTCAGTGTAGTTTGGCTCATTCCTACGCACTGCATTGAGTCTGGAACGAAACTTTTGGAGAGGGGGAACTGTGTTTTCCCCGTGACGGTCGCCTCTTTGTTGTGCTGGGGCACTTCAACACTCATGTGGGCAACGATGGAGAAATCTGGAGGGGGGTGATAGCGAGGAAAAGCAACCCTGACTACACATGCTGCGTGACGCCCAGGCTGCATTGCTGGCCCTGGAGGGAAGGAAGGTATAGGAGAAACCGAGCAGGTCAGACTGCCAGATCCTGCTGCAGTAAAATTAGAGGTTTTTGAAGGGAATCTGGTGCTCGGAAACATTACCACTTTCGTCCACAGGGACTGGCAAAATCAACTCGAAGGTTCTTAGTGGTAGCTCTATCTTGACTTAGATCAAAGATTGGTGGTTGACTTTTGTGGGTTCGGGTTCATCTGATCTGCAGCTAGAACCTGAGGATAGGACTAGAACTGTCAACTGATCACCACCTGGTGGAGAGATGGCTGAGGTGGTGTCTCTGTCCGAGAGGGCTTTAACTCCCACCTCCGGAGGAATTTGTCATGCATCCCTGGGGAGGTTGGGGACATGGCATCCAAGTGGGCTGTGTTCAAAACTTCCATTATGGAAGCAGTTGCTTGGAGTTGAGAAGGTCAGAAGGTCATCCGTGCCTGTCGTGGTGTAAACCTGCCCATTGGAAGAGGCCCTTTAGGCTTGGTTGGCCTGTGGGGTCCTCTGAAGCAGCAGACAGGTAACAAGAGGCCAAAAGGGCTACAGTCTCGGTGGTCACTGAAGCAAAGCCAGAGGCACTAGAAACGAGTGTAGCAATATCAACTCTACAACCACATCTGACTGCCTACTCAAGACACACAGCTTTAGTGCAGTTGTATGACACCGCACAGGAATTCATTGGAACTTAACTTTTTGAAAGAAAATGTCAGCCCAGGTCTTCAGTAGTTCAAGGGTCCTCCACAGTGCCTATGAGTGTCCAAGCTGGGAAGGTAGTTCTCATTTTTAAAACATCTTGTGGTATGGGGTGCGTGGCCATTGCTATGAGCCACTTGGTCCTTAATAATCAGATTTGTGTTCACATTCTCAGCAGTCAGACAGGTTTTCAGTGGATGCTGGCTCAGCCAGGATTCTCCCTCCTTGTCAACAGTTCAGTTTGTGATCTTTATGGATCTCAGGCAAGCAGGTAAATTGCAAGTGCTCATGGAAATGCAAAAAAAAAAGGAAAAAGCTAAATGAAACTCAAGGAATTAAAAAAAAATGGTTTGAGAATTAGAGGTTTTTTACAGTAAATTACTTTTTTTAACAAAAGTAATTTACTGTAATTTTCCCCCTTGCTGATTTGTCTGCTGCGTTGTAGGATACACAACTGAGTTAAGGTGCCGGATCTGCAGCGACGAAAGATACAGTAGCAGGTGATGAGAAATGCTCTGCTTGCTTCTTTGGTCGAGTGGGTTATGGACTTTATTACACATGCTCTTTGATGCCCCTTCTGTCTCCTCCGACAATGGAGATAGTGGGGTAATTAAGGGAAAAGCCCCAATCCCACACTAGTGCTTTCTGTTAGGCTCCGCCCTGCCACTTACTTGTATCCAGCTGCTGATTAATGAAGTGCCATGAAAGGGTTACCCAATCAAATCACTGAACACATGAATCAAAGACTTTTTCTTTTCCCTATAGGATGCCGGCAATATCATCAGTGCCACCATTCAGCAGAGTAATTTGTTCCTTTTTGTGTTTCGATGTTCCTGGTGGTGTGCTTCAGCACACGAACGTTTTCTAATTTCAAAGTGTGCATGCATGCATGTGCATGAGCATACATGTGTTAGTGCGAAAGTGCACATTTGTGCGTGTTTTTGTTGGCAAGTCGGTACATGCACATCTTTATCGCACTTGCTCTGCTCGGTTGCACAAAGGCTTGGCCCATTAACCACATTCATTTGAGAGATTGGATGAACATGGAAGGATAGATGAAGGGAGACGGGACAGAAACAGTGACAGCAAAGAGGGAGAGGGAGGATGACAAGGGGAAAGAGAATGATAGACAGCAGTGTGGGACAGTAAAGAGACCCGAGAGGAAGAGAAGAACAGAAAAAAAGAGAAAAAAGAAAGAAAGATGAAGAGAAATAGCGAGAGAGGAGGACAGGCTCATGGGAGAAAGAGACCGAAAGAGAGAGTGGAATAAGGTAGGCGGCAGAGGAAGATTAAAAAGTGAGACAAAAGGAAGGAAAGGGATATGGATGTGGGATCTTCTCGTGGAGGATAATGGCTTCCCTCTCTTCTCTCCTCTATTGCTCACTGAAGGGCACATCAGTGTCTGTAGGCAAGCATGTATCAGAGTCTGGGCAGCTTAGGAAATTTCATGGACCTGAAGAAGATGATGATAATCCAGTTAAATTGAAAAATGGGAATGTCTATGGATCCTCGTTCATCCTGTAATTAATCCTTTCTTACGCTCATGCAGATAGTTTATATGATTAGGATTGACTGAGGATAATACTTTCCTTAGTAATGCCCGACTGAAATAGTATTAGCTGCCTTGTGATGTACAAAAGAACATCTATTTCAAGCTTGTACGTTCAAGAGCCCTCCAGTGTTTAATGGAACAGTTAAATGGAGTGTCACCGGGATCAGACAGGGGAGCTACTGAGGTTTCACCTCACGTCTGTTTGAGTGTGTTTGAACTCTAAAACCAGCTGATTG
This sequence comes from Ophiodon elongatus, assembly GCA_016806645.1. Lineage (NCBI taxonomy): Eukaryota > Metazoa > Chordata > Actinopteri > Perciformes > Hexagrammidae > Ophiodon > Ophiodon elongatus. The sequence goes on along the minus strand of JACSYO010000694.1, from coordinate 246,760 downwards.
GGGAAAGTGTAAACAGGGACCAAACTGTCATCTGCAATATGTTTACGCTGCTCTTGTATTCAGTAAACACAAAGTTGTCTTTGCTGGCGTTAGGAGAAGGTAAATGTAGCAAAAGCAAAAGTGATCACGTATTAGTGATAAATAGCCAACTAAATGCGTCAAATAACGCAGCTCGGTCAGTGGCGCTAAGCTTTCAAACTACGAAGCTCCACGTACCCCTCAGCATCCGTTTCTCAGGTTGCGTTGATGGTGTGTCGATGTATGCTCGTTACATGCATAGTGGCTTTTTAAAATAAACTTCCATCTTCACAGGAAGTTTGGTTAAGGCAACAAAACCACTGAGATCGGTTTCGGAAAACAGCAGGGTTGACATTATCTTGACTGACTAACTAACGATATACGTAACTAGCGAGTGACTAGCAACTCACGGGAGTCACGTGACTACCGGCACTAGCAACTCACGTGACCAATGAAAAAAAAAAAGTATTTTGCTCGTAACATGCATATCATCTGTTCAAAATGTGATGCAAATATTGAGGCACATACGCAGGATTCGAATCAGAAGGACCAGCCGGATGGAGACGGGTAACTTTCTTAATCAGCACTTTACTGTTCACACCCAAATGCATCACATGACAGACCCGGGACATTATAATTCCACTGTTTGGACACTATGTGAAACGTGAGGGAAACCACAAAGGTAGGTTCTAAAGGTTTTAAAGTCGCTGGTGAAAGTATTCAAACACGTAAATGATTAGTAACTTGCCATTAACTCTAATACATGAATTAATCTCACTTCTGAGCTTAACAATAGCATAAAGACTAGAAGCAGGGAGATGTGCCTTTACCTTTAGACAGATGCGAGGATCGCTGTTTGCCCCTATTTTTCCTGCCTCTAGATATGTTGTTTTCCCATGCCGTCTATAATCAGTCTCTATTTACCACAGACTTGAGAGTGGTATTGAGCTACTTATCTAATTCTTGACAAGAAAGTGAAAATATATAGGCAAATCAATTGAAAGAAACTAGTTGACACAAAAAAAAGCAAGTTTTCTCTATGTTTGCACCTGTGTACAAATCTGTTGCAATAATTTGTGATATTTCTTTTTCAAATATGCTAAATTAGACATGTTCACTTTGGATTGAATGTACTTCCATTTTTTTGGTAACAGTAAACAAAGTGTTTACTGTTAAGATGCTATTACAGAAAATCCTTATTATTATTTTTTTATATTTCATTTTTGTTTATAGCTACCCTTCAGAGGTGCTGCTAGTAAGTATCTAAAGGTGATGAGCTGTATCTGAAGAGAACCCTTTGCCTTCTGGAATATATTCTCTCTTCACTCATTTGTGCTTTTAAAGAAAACACAGAGGACATTTTCTAGATTTATGAGGCAAAACAACTTCTTGGTAATTGGGACGCTGCTTAAAGATTGCCTGTGTGTTGTGCTTTGCGGAATCCAAGAGCTCACATTTTGAAGGTCTGCCCCTTCAGAGGGGTACATTTATCTTTCCAAAAGCATCACACAATATTGCAGGGCCGACCGTGCTCTCGATCTCCAATCAGGTGCTCTAATACAGGAAGCCGCTTGAAAATGAAGCTTTTATAAATGCTGTCTTTACAACAAATAATAGGCCATTCAATTTGATTGGCTGCTCATTTATTTAGAGTGACCTCCGAAACTATTCAGACTCTTTACGTTTTAGACGATTTTGATTTATTACAGACTTAATCAAAAGGCATTATTTTCCACCAATCTGCACATAATACCAATCGCATAAAAGCTATTTTGAGTCAATCGTATATGATTTAGCGATTAACTAAATGAAGTCACAGTTCTCGATGCATTTCAGAGATGAAACATGTCTTTCAGCACGTGGAAGTTTTTGATAGACATCTGACTCGAGGGTGAGATCATCTTAAAACGAAGGTAATGAAGAAATTGCTCAAGCGTGACTTGTCGAAACACAGTGGACTTCAGTATTAAGTGTGTGAAAATTGTGGAACCACCAGAATCCTTGCTGTTGCTGACGGTTCGCCTCAGACAAGACAAGAAGATCGCCGGTCAGAGAACAAATCAAGACCCCGATGACCACTCTCACAGGGCATCAGTGCCGGGCACTGCGCCAATCAAGAAATTGCGGCAGAGTAGCAAGATTTTGAACACCCAATGGCACATGACAACACAATTGAGATTTGTAAAGCACTTTAGGACTTGGAGCATGCGGGACATTATTTCTGGCTTGAGTGCCAAGCTGTACATCTGGGGAATGTCCGGGACCATGCAAACCATAATTGCACGGCCTCTAATGGTGGAAAAATGGAGGACCCAGAGTCCCTCGAACAGAGAGGTGAACCTACTCTGCCGAGTATAGTGCCTTTTATTCCTACAACAACAATGATGTCGTAGCTTGGGGACAAGTCTCTGAATGTTCTAAAGCCTGGCTTTATAAACCTCCATAGACACTCTAACAACGGCGAGAAAATATGGAAAAAGGTGAAAGGATCTGAATATTTTCAAAGGAAGCTGTGGATGTGGCTGATGCCATTGAACCACTGAATCCACAAAGCAGTCTTTTTAGAGTCCAGGATGATTTCTGTCTTGCTAAAATTGACTGAAAGTGCTAAAAATATACTTCTTTGCTTTTCATTTATTCCCACAAGGAGCCTGAAAGAAACACTCACATCTATTGGACACAAACACATAAGTAAGCAGCATTTATAAGCAGGGTGGCATACAAGAATGGGATGGAGAATAACTTTATTTATGTATGAGCTGAGTGGATGGCTGGTCAGTGCTGCCAGTGTCAAAGAATTAAATGAAATATAAATCAAGAAGTCTAATCAAATGATGTTGTTTGTTTGAAGCTCAACAACACCGTGGCCACTAAGAAGATGGATAAACTGCAGAAAGACCAGGAACAGAGCCGTGTGCACTCAAGTGGCACAGAAACGCTGCACTCTGTTTATTTGCACTCTGATGATTCCATTAATGTTAATTTAAGGGAGAAATCAAAAGAGGAAATGGAATATTTTGGAAAGCCCGGAGCAGAGCACATTTATCTGAACTGTGTTCATATGAATGAGTAATCAGGGGAAAAGGTTAAGATATATAGATAAGAGATATTTTTGTGTACATGGAATGATTCTTTAACACCAGACTGACATATTTCTGAACTGACAATATCTGACGTATCAATAACTGGAGCCCCTGTTGTTAGCAGTGTACCTTGTATTTCCAGTGAGCACGTCTGTTACTTTTTCTTATCAATAAGTTATTAGGGACAAAGTGATGATTTCATTTATTTAAGGGTTGCGTCCGAAAGTATATTGACAGACTGAATTACAATTGTTGTATCAATTCTGACATCCCTTTTGAACCTCACTGCTGGCAGTTAAATCCATGAAAAATATAATTGTGCAGAATAATTTTCTTTGTGTTTTCTCTTCAAAAGTATGCAGTGATATAATGTTTAAATAATTAAATAACAATAATAGTGAGTCACTGGCCACCTCTCAAATAGTAAGCTGATCTGCAGGTAGGAGTAGGTTAATATTTAATATTCATTTAATATTTATTATTGTAATATTCATGAGCTCTGTTCATAATTCCACTGTGCAGTTTTCTTAGTTTCCGAAATCTTGAAGATAGAAGATAAACACATTTGGGTTTCTGCTAAATGCCTTTAATCTTTATTCAGTCAAATACTATGATATATCATATATTTCATATCTGAAAAACAAGGGGAGAAACTAATTGGCGGGATGTGGGCTGGCTAATTGTTTGCCTTTTTACTAAATATTCAGGTGCACTACCTGTAATTAATGAATTCATTAGTTAAAAAGTGTATCACCAATGTTTTAGAAGCATTCTGTTCTTGGAGGAGTGGAGAGAAAGTCTTTTCAACACGCTTTCTTCACACATTTCATTGTATTAAAGAACAGAACTATTATCCTTCAGAGATGTCACTCCGACAGCAAATTGGAACGCGGACACATACAGTGGCAAGGAGCTGGCTGCAGATGTAGTGAAGTCAGAACTTCCTGCCGTCTTTCCTCTTATCAGCGTTTGCTAAACTGCCAGAGGACATGTCAAGCCTTTAACACGGCCTGCAAAGCTGTCAATACCAAACCATTTGGCATCGTAAACTCCTCCACGTAAGTAATGGGCAGTGCCTTATAGGCACTCTTAAAAAAACGAAAGTATCTCTATCTTATTCTTTCCTTCCCACTCCTTCCATAAGTTCACTCTCTTCTCTCACATTGTCTCTCCTCCACTCCAAAATTAATTCAAGGAAGTTATTCAACTATTTGGAGGCTTACATTTTTATATTTGACCAAAGTTGCACCTCTTGCACTATATGCCGGGAAAAGAGACAATGCACTTAATGGAATCAGGTCTTTTAACATGCCATTGTGCAAACCTGGGCTCAGCAGGAAGCTGCAGGCTGATAATTAAGCTGGATAACTAAATAGCTATTAACCCCACAGTTTTTACTGTTACTTGCTAATATTAGAGCCTTTAATTGGACTCCTTGGGGTGTTTCCATGGCCTAATTCTGTCTGTTCCAAAGAAAGAAAGAGCACTTTGGTGTCGGGATTCATGTACCAAGCTACCATGATAAATTATAAGCAAGCATTTTAGGGCCGTGATTCTCAAAGTGGGGTCTGGGGACCAGGGGTCCATGGCCCTCTGCCGGGGTGTCTGTAAAAAGTGTTCATATTCATTCATTAAAATTATCATGAGATTTTTTACAAAAGGCCCCAGTTCAACAAATACCATTTACATTTTTGTAAATCTATAAGTGCACAGATTACTTTTAAATCGAACAAATCAATAACTTAGAATCTTAGAATCTGAAAATATGTTAAATACATGTCTGTCTTTTCCAATACATCTCGCCTGTATTGTTCTTCCTCATAGAACTTATAGCATGGGGGCGGGGGGGGTCTCCAGTATATTCTCTATCTTGTCAGGGGTCCGTGGCTGAAAGAAAACGAGAACCTGTATATAGTTTTCAGCTAATAATAATATTAATAATAGATTTCGTTCATATTTCCACATACGTTTGTTTCCCCTGTACCGTAAAGATTATTTCAAGTGTTTACTCTCGTACCAATGTCACCCAGATAAATTCACAACACTTATTCTTGTAAATCTAAGTACGAGTGCTTTTCAGCTCGGGCAGAACTCCTTTGGTTGTTGAATAGAATGTAACCTTGTAGCACTTAGGGCTCCCTCACGTACAGAGAGTATGCAAATGAAGGGGGGATTGATCTTTTCTTTGAACTGCTCTACTTGCTAAACACTAGTTGCCAGTGTTTTTTATTGTCTCGCAGGTGAGACACAGCAGGCTTTCGAAGGCAAGTGGTGTACACTGACAAATACAAAGTATGCAAATGACATGGGCGATGGAATAGCGGGATATGTGAAGAGCAGATGAAAGGGGAATATTGAGAAGCAGAAGGAGGGCAGGGTGACTAGAACGTTCCTTCCATGATGCATTGCTTTGCCACATCCCCGATGGTGCAGCTGTTTGTTATCTGTCAAGAGTCCAAGCAACGCCGAACTGAGAGAAAGCAAGCCATTGTGACCAGCCCTCCCTGTTCTGGCACTTATTAACATTGAAGAATGGAAGCCGAATAGACCACCCATTAATTCCATTTCAAAGGGATACTGAAAAGCATTTGTGGGAAAGAGGAAAGATGAAATTGGCTGCAAAGTGGCAGAAGGTGTACTGAAGAATGTTGCATGTAGGATACGGTGATTGGGAAAAGGGAAAGAGGAAGATTGTGAAAAAATGAGAAAGTGTAAAGCAGCGAGTTATTTAATGCACTTCATGCCGAGTAGGACCACCCTCGCTCATATTGTGTCAAATGTCCTAGTTTGTAACATACATACTTAAGGAGAACAACACATTTTTAAAAGTTGAAGGAAAGTGCTCAATAAAAGGTCATTATGAGTTTCTGTAATGTAAAATCAAAGGGCAATCTCCGGAACACCTTGGTTTGTTGCTAGACACAACCGGAGTGACTTACGGTATGCCATTTATTTGTGTGGGTACTGAAATCACTACCACAGGTCCTCGGGGCACAAGAACCAATCGGACCTACACTAGACTCTGATTAGCAGGGGAGATGAGAGATGCATATCCACAGCGTGTAGATCTATACAACCTCTTGACCTCCCTCTTTTTAAGTACCCCAAGGAGATGGTAGATGTTGGACCACCGACATTCATCTATTTTACAGCGGCGGTGTCTGCATGCAGCAGCCCTCTCTCAGCCAAGTTGTCAGATTTCATTACACCGCGCTGCAACTGGGCTGCAGCCACAGATCTAATCAAGCGTGTAATCGTACTATTGCTACTAACAACAAATGGAAATGCCTTCTGTGATCAATATGCATGTCATGAAAGCAGAATAATGTGGGCGCACGCTGTAACATTAGTTCTATGACCACCCTCTTAAGGCCTCTTAAGGCTTGACTACGGTGGCCATGGAGTGCAAACTAAAACGGCAAAACAGAAAAAAACGACAGCAATGTGCGAAACACAGCAGCACGAGATGAAACACAAGATCGTTTGGTGAGACACGTTTCGGAGGAGGTATGTGCATATTGGATAATGGTTTCTCGCCACTGATTGGATGCACTGTCTGGCAGTCTGCGACAAACGAGGCCACTTCTTTAGATTGCCATGCAGCACATTCCTGCCGGTCACGGGTCAGGGTTATGTGGCAGTTCAATGGAAGGAGTTGCTTTCGCAGTGTTTTCATTCCATTACTTTTGCACGGCAGCTGGTTTTTGTGTGTCTGATGCGACACGGGGAGGCGACTGTTCGTCAGAAACAACAATGGCTGCTCCTAAAGAGGTTAGCGCAGACGCTGCAATAACATCTGTTCAATCAGAACTGGAGGGTATTCATTGAGATAAGAGCCAAGAATGGCTCTGAAGTCTTTTCTCGATGGAAAAGATGTTTTCGCCCTTTTCCCGACTTGGCTTCGGCAAGAGTTTGATTGACAGATGGTTCATCACCTGCAAGGGATTTTGAATTTTTTATTATTCCTGCCCTTTTCCAAACAGTTTCCAATAACGTGTAAAAAAAAAACATCCAGCGGGTCAGGTTAGCCCTACTGTGCTTTGAGTGCGAGGATAGATATCGTCAATATTATATATCTATTGAAAGTCCAGATTGTATTTATAATATATATATATATATATATCCATAAATAAAATCTGGACTTTCAATAGATATATAATGTTGACGATTGAAAGTCCAGATTGTATTTATAATATATATATATATATATATATATATATATATATATACATAAATAAAATCTGGACTTTCAATAGATATATAATATTGACGACTGCTTTGAGTGCGAGGATAGATATTGTCAATATTATATATCTATTGAAAGTCCAGATTTTATTTACACAGTTATATATATATATATATATATATATATATATATATAAATACACATATATATAATTAAAGAGTAATGCAAGATGAAAATACACTTCACTTTCGGTCTAAACACACCGTTGTCAGGGCAATCTAAGATACTTAGTGTGTAACCTTTGTTAGACGCATTTTTCTCTCCTGATGTTTCCTGACTTTCTATAGGGGCAAATTGCCAAGTCACACCCAATCTTAAAAAAAAAAGGAAAGATTCTAGTAATCACAGCTCATTAATTACACTTCCCTCAGTAGAATGGTCTATGAGGCAGCGAGTATAATGTTAAAAACAGGTTACACATTGTTAGGAAAGCAGAGAGAGAGAGAGAGAGAGAGACAGAGAGAGAGAGAGAGAGAGAGAGAAAGTGAAGGACTGTTGCTTGTAGTGCCACTGTGGGGAAGCTGGAGGAGAATTGATAATGTTTCAGTGATGAATGATGGTGCCAGCACACCTGCGGATCCTGTTAAGGAGCGAGCAGAGTGCTGTTGATCTAAATCATTGATGGCCCTCACTGATCGCTCACGCTGTGGTGCTACCGATGAGACGAGCAGGTTCTTAACACAGAGCACGTTTTCTATTAGAGCAGTCGCCTAACAAGGTGGGAGCAGGTGTGGTTCTCGCTGCGTTGCTTCGACCGCCGTAACACTCACAGCAGAGGAGCAGGCGCGTCTTCGGGGGAAACGCACGCTGTGGATTCAAGCGTTGTTTCTCTCAGAAATGTGTAATCTCACATATCTTGAAGTTCTCCTTTGCCGTGCAGTTTGATGTGTCAGTAGCCTATGTGTCTGTTTTTGTAGAAGTATAGGATGGGTGTGACAATTTAGGAAATATGCTATTTGCTTTCTTGCTGACTCGCATATCCATAAATATGAAGGTCTTAGCCTGACTTTGCATAAAGACTGGAAATAGGATGAAATTGCTAGCCTGGTTGTGTCCAACGCTCACAAAATCCACCTATTATCAAGTAACACATTTATTTGTTTAATCTGTCCAAAAACACAAGTTGTGAAAACGACAAATTGCTGTTTTATTTGGGAATGTGTTCTGAACTATTTCTTTCTTCATACATACCAGAAAGATATGAGAGTAGTATTGATCTTCTCATCTAAATGTGGGCAAAATAGTGAATAAAGGAATATCTTAAAAAGTCATTTTCAATTCGTTTCAGCTCCAAAGATTTAATTTAATAAAGAATATCTAACTACTGCTTCAAACTTTGACATTGGCTTCATTTAGGTCTGTCCTTTGTCTTTGGAACGGGAGATGCTATTAATGAAAGTGTCTTTGTTTTAGGTTAATGAGAAAACCCGACAGGTTCGCCCCTTATAAAATATAACATAAACTTCATTGATCCCACAAGGGGAGATGTTAAAAATGACCCTCGCGTAGGACTCATGTACTCTGGTCTTTGCAGCGGACAAGGACATATAAATACTCAAACTGATAACATTGATGATGGTGTTACAATAAGGACAATGCTTTATTATTAATATGATGGTAATAACGGATGAACAGGAGCTACAGCAGTTCAATGTGGCTGATATATTTTTGTGGGAACACACGCATGCTGTAAACACAAACTCTAATCTCTAAAACACATGTAAAACAATCTCATGGTGGAACGCAGCTCTCGAGAGGCTTTTAAAAATGAGGCCCTTATCGTAAGAGAAGTGCAGCACTCTGGCCCTGCTTAACTCTGGGCTCTTCCGTTTGTACGGAGCGGTTTTTCTGTCGACAAAATTAAGTACTGACTACAGTAAATCACACAAATGCATAACAGATTTTTTGTAACAATAGCCTCGATCAAAGGATACCGCTCTGGTCTTTGGCCGTGTATTTATCACTTATCTGTTGCTATCGTTGATGCAGGAGCACTTTAACTGAATGTAAAAAGCCAAATCCAACTTTGCAAAACTGAACCGCATTCAAACTTTCTCAGGGTGACAGATGCTGGATTATGATTTATCAAAATGTCTCGCAACCCATGATAGACCAGTGATCTCTCCGGGCTGTTTCTATGCATTCTTGCCAGGGTGAATAGATGGAGGATTTTTTATTTATTTTTTCTAATGCCCCGTTCCCCTTCTGTAGAGGACAATGGAAAGATTGCTTTCTAAACAACTCAAGATGACTCTTGTTGTCTGAGAATAAGTTTATTTTTTCTGTGCTGCTGCACCACAGTGAATGTAAAATAAGCAGAAGGATTTGTTCAGAAATGTGACAAAAATGCAGTCTTTTAAAAAAAATAAAAGTGGAAAAAGAGTTGACTTGGTCTCCGAGACTCCGTGTGGGAGGAGCCTTTTAATAAATCGTGTCGCCCATTCACATAAATGTATGAAAAACAAACAAACTTTGTTAACTTGATTTGAACCTTACGGCACTCATATGTGACTTGGTCTTTTTTACGTCATGGGATCTGAAGTGAGCTTTCGAGTTGACTGTGGAGCGTCTTTGAGCGTCTGTGGAACATACATCATGTTGTATGCATGTGGATTATATTGTATTGTGCTGTATTATGAGTATTATACATAATGTTAACTTACCGTTTCTAAAGTGGGATTACAGAGAAATGTGTCCTATTCTAAGGTGGGACAAGAAAAGTGTAAGTCAGTTGCAGCCTTATCTGCCAAAACATACACTACTGTATGTTATCACTGGAAATATAAATGTAACACCTTTCTGGGAAAAGAAAAATACCCAACGTTAAGGCCAAACCCATCAGGACCTCCTTATGAACTGCTGCACAATCACCTGTAAAGAGATGCTTCAGAGTTCACGACATGAAACGGAGTCTGAGTATATTCAATAGGGATTTCACAAAGTATGGGTTAGGACATGCTGTAAGTTCAAAAACACTGACAAATCTTTCTTAAAGCGAAGACACCTTTCAGGAAACCTACCCTGTGTGATCAAAGATGTTTTGCAGTCATGGTGATCCCTATAACATCCCTCTAGCTGTGCTTTTAGTAAACCCTGTGATACCGACTAGCTTATCAGACGTGTTAACAGCTAAGAAACTGTTACATTTACAGTAGTATTCTCCCAACAAGATCTGCCAATAATGTTTCCTCTCATTTCTCCAAAGGGTGATGAAGGATTCACAGAGAGCCTCTAATCTTTGGAACCGTCTGCCTATCTTAAAGCCAAAATCTGAGATCTTAAATCCAAACCAGTTTTCATTTTCAAATCCTCGTTAATTACCGTCTATTGGGTGAACAGGTGGTACAGGGGTAGAGTTCCCATCCACCACCACGGAGGTCCAGAGAACAAGTCCTGGTACACTCAGCATCGTGGTCCTGGTCCAAATGGTGCTGGTTCGAAACCCTGCAGTGACTCCTCACAGTGGTTGGTCATGGTACTGCATGACCTTCCTTGATAAACCTGCTTTTGACCTGATATCAGCTTTGTTTATTTGCTGACTCTGTTTTTCATGCTCCTTTATTGAATTACTTATTGTATGCCAATGATAATAATAATCCTGATTAATATTATCAGAAACACCATTTGTATGAGAAAGTTAATAAATAGAAACAAGCTTTGCGCACAGCATGTTTTAATAATACTTATATATATATATTTTTTGTTTGTTTTTTTTTTTTTTTATATATATAATAATAATAAATAGTAATACATTTTATTTGTATAGCGCTTTAAAAGGTATTCAAAGGCACTTTAAATGGTAAAAACAGAAACAATAAAAGCAATGACAGTATACACAAGAGAGATAACATAACAGTAAGAAACAAAACAAAAACATACATAACATATATACATATACATGGTGGTTACAACTTGGATGATGCAAAAAGTTTCCAAGAATACGCATTACGTAGGATAAAAATAAATGTCTTCAAGACTTTATCCCAACAAAACGTGGAACACACACACACACACACACAAAGTAGATAAGACAAAGAGATTAATGAGTGTTGCTGGTTTTTAACACTGCAATGTTAACTTGACTAATGGGAAAACCCATTAAGTAGCGCTGACAGTGTGAATTCAAAATACATTAAGTATGAATTATGTTATTAACAACTGCAAACATTGTCTCCATAATCAAACAACATCCCACGAAGCCACACAAAGCCATTGACGTCACTCCTCTTTGATACATGACATGATACGATGGCATAGAAAGATATTTGACAATATTCCTTCATCTTCAGGATTTGATCCTTCACCAATGCGAGGGGTCTGCATGCAGCCAACTTGGCACAACATGCTACGATGAATATTAAAATATGTGTTACAATGGTGGCCACCAAACTCACTTCAGTCCACGTCCACACTGGGTAATGGGTTTTTATAATACATTACGATCTGAGCAAAGAAAATTTCCTAAATTTATCTAGAAAATGCTCTTACAGTTGGAAAACAGTTCAGGTAAAATGTGCAAACTTAGTAAATGGATGTCTTGTCCTTCTCTCAATGTGAAACTGAGTGGCTGAAGCTTCTTTTTGCCAGCAGACACATGAGTATTACAATGGCAGTACAATATTCAGCTGCTACAATTATCATAATATTGTGGCTGTACGACAAGACTAACTGTGACTGGAGGCGGTAAACTTGAGAAGTTTGAAGCCTTCAGCAGAAAGACAGCAAAACGTCATGCTGCTGAGCAGAAACACACATTTTCCATGTCTTCTCTCCTGTGGCCCGGTGATGAACGACCGCTATAACAGATCTGAATAGGAAATGGAACCAGCCAAGGAAGTTTGTATATGCGTGTATGGCCTTTTGTGGATTGACTAAAATGATTGATCATGAAATGTCCCCAGATTAGTGAATGGAGTGCATTTTTGATATTTAACATAACGTATGAATATACATTAATTAATCTCTCCTCATGGGAAGCAGAGAGTTGGGCTGATGAAGTTGTATCATGCGTTAACTGACCATGTTTTCCCCATTGCAATGTTTTCATTGAGAATATCTCTGCGGTTGCTTTTTTTTGTTATGTTTTTCCACAACATGATGAATATAGAAGTGTAATGAGGGGTGCAACATCTCTGCATTTCAGAGACAAGTGCCCTTTCTACGCATCAAGAAGAGCGCTATATCTGCTGATATATGGATTTAATTGGGTGTCAATGCATTACTTGGTGCTTCCCAGCATACCTAGACCTACCGGTGGGAAACAAGGATATAACCATTAACTATTACGCTGAATTATATTTAAAAAGGAAAACTCAATAGTTCCAGCTGTAGATGAACTGGATAAGCTTGATTTGTGCATGTGGGCGTTTGTGTCCATGCAGTCATTACGCATTTCTTTGCAGTCAAGACATGAGGCATGTGGTACAATAAAGGAGAGCGTGAATCATTAGAGGCAGTGCACTGCAGGCTAAGGAGACTGTCAGTCAAAGTAGACACGGCATAGTTAAGATGCTTGCGTGTGGCTGTCTGCATGTGGGTGGGCATCGAGGCGTGTGCGTGCATTTGCATTATGATTCAAGCTTTAAATGGATAATTCACCTTGATGTTCTGGAGGCAGTCAATGGCGATTCTCAACAGTGCTTACAATTGTGTTTCACTGTTTAAAATTCCAAATGGAAAATGTCCTCTTTTTTTAACGTGCACCCTCCACAGGGAGGTCTGAATGCAGTGGAGCAGGGTCGTCGACAGGTCAGCAGTGCTAGAACTAATAAGGAGTTCAGAGTGTGGTTTGAGGACATTTCATGAGGGTGGATAATTGCCATTTTGGGGGATTGAATTTGAAGGATCTTGCTTGTCATTATGCTACCGTGATGCTCTTAAGTTTCAAACTGAGAAAATAAAATGTAATTGCTTGTTGTTCAAGTACTCCTGACTTTAATTGACAGCAGGCTTTCTTTTAAATCCATTTATGGCTTTCTTTTAAATCCATTTATGGCTTTCTTTTAAATCCATTTATTTTAAATGAGGGTTTTATGATGTTGTATTTAACCATGGGCTGTCCAAGGAACAAAAAACTACTGAGGAAAACTCAAAATAACAAGTGTCATTGATACTAATATTATTAGTCAGCAGTAGGAGCAGTTATTACTGATGTATATTCATGTATCTATTTCCCAGTATCATATTACATAACATTACTACGACAACAACATGGCCAGATTCTAATTATCTTATTGACTGCATATTTTTGATGACTCATAAATAAAGGCCAAAGAGATTAACTAAAAAGGCACCTCAAGCCGAATTCAAATTCTCTCCCAGCTGTGTAAATAAAGAAAAAAATCCCAAAGTAACATACTGTAAGCGACTGGAAGTTTGAAGACTGCACTTCAAAATAAAAGCACAAGCTAACAGGTTTGGGTAGGCTGGTCTACCCAACAATATGTGAAACTCCCATCTAACTTCAACAAGCTATTATCATATTACCTTAATAATCTCTCTGTTGTTTAATTCAACAGACATTTTCAACATTTTAATTAATCTATTTTAGTTTGACTACTTAATTAATGTAATCATTTGGTTTAAAACATGTTGAAAGTAGTTTAATGCATCACGCAGAAGTTATAACAAGTTATTAAACAGCCCTAGAGTTGTGTTTTCAAATTGTTTGTATTGAGAACCATATACCAATGTAAAGAGATATGAAACTGTGAAGAGCATCAAATACTTGTATTATTATGACTGCAATTAGCACATGTTCTGCATAAATCTGATTTATACAAATTCAACAGCTCTGAAATGAAATGAATGAAATAATAATCACATCGGTCGAAACTGTTTTAACTGGCAACCCAAACCATATATATATATATATATATATATATAAAACCATATAACCATATATATATATATATATATAAATACACACACCAAGGTGTGTCCAAACTTTTGACTGATACTGTATGTATTATTATTTATGCATTTTAGATTAAGGGACCCAAAGCCCTATAAAGTGAAGTGCGCTCGTGTCAACCATCACTTTCAATGTCTCAACTCCACCAGCGTGCCTTTTATTTTGAGTATTTTGTCCGGAAGTGTAAAAGGTTATTGTGGCAGACTTTGAGATCGATCTCCGCTGCGCGCGACACAACCGCACGCAGCTGCTTTCATTTTCCAGCGCTCGAGACGCAACGGACGGAGAGTGGGAGCTCGCGCTTCTTGCTCCAGGGGGATATTACCTCCGATGGACTCGAGATAAGAGACAAGAAACACCGCTGCTCACCTCTGATTCCAACCACTTGTGCGTACAGTTCCTCCGGGGCACGAACTGCTCTCATGCTCTTAAGTGTCACCGGCGCCGGTTTGAATGTGTTTCATGTGTTTGCGCTCCACAGTGAGGTAGACTTACTCGGGCAACATTTACAGGAGTGTCGGCGTGTGATTTTTTTTTTTTTTTTACCCCCTGTGGATGCGGCTGTCGGGGTCGGTGTCTGAGCCCCGCAGGACCCGCCTGTCATAGGGCACCGTGGTGATTTCTCTGGTTCTTCACAAGTGGATGAGGAATATTTCCCTGGAGATGCTGCTGTTGGTGCCGATATTGTGTTTTTTACCTCTGACTGGAGCGGCTCCGTCCCAGACTACCGAGCAGCTGGACTCTGGGGTGGTAAGTTTTCTATCTTGTCTATCTACTTGAGAGGAAAGTGTGTGTGTGTGTGTGTGGTGGGGCGGGGGTCGCAAGTTCTTCTACCTGCTATAGCGCAAGTGAATTCTGTGTGTTTTTCTTTTTTCTTTCTATCATACCCTGCCATAGTGTGGCGCCGTGGGGCGGCAGGTTTTTTGTTCTCCCCTCCTTTCCTACTTGGGCTACTCGCGAGCGACCAGAAAAGAGCACGCGCTGTCTTCTCCGGATACTTGCTCAGAATTTTAACACCGCTCTGCAGCTCAATGCACGAGGCAAAGAGCGGCGGCACACACGCACTGCGCGGTGAAACATCCCCATGTCTATAGGAACTTTATTTACCTGCTCGGGGAATCACCCCCCCCCCCCCATTGCAAACAAAAATATATAATAATTAATGAAAATAAAAATTATGCGTGCGCCAAATTGCCTCTAATAAATAGATGCATGTGAGGAGATGAGCCTTGACGTTGGATATCGACCTCTTCCGCGATACGCTGACATGTATCCGGTGCTAACAAGACAATTGGAGCTCAGTGGGGCAGAATGGAGCCATGAGAAATTAAAGATTATTTCATCGGGGCTTTTCTCAGTCATGCCTAAGAAAAGACGTGAAACCAAGATTAGGAAATTGCTGTGTTTTTAAAAAAAATTGAGGATCCCACACTGGAGTCTGGTGTTCCTGTAGATTAGAGCGAAGCGAATCCACTGGAACACCCTTGATTTGAGGCCAATGACTTATAACAGATCACCCCACCTATTAATACATGAATTAGATATATCATCTTTATATTGTCATTTAGGCCTGTGTTTTACTTTATAAATGGGGGAAGCTACACAGACTGTAAAGTAGTCATTGACTATACAGCATCATCATCATCATCATCATCATCATCATCACTGTCATCATCATCATCATCATCATCATCACTGTCCCACAGCATACAGTCAAGACTGAGGTTAAGGGAGCAAGACACCTGCAAATGGACTGATGCGGTCTAAGTGTATTCTGTATGTGTGTGTGTGTGTGTGTGTGTTTTTCTTATCCTTTATCCAGATACACTATATGCTGTACGTAAAATATGAGATTATTCAAAATTCCTTTTGAAAAAAGTTGTAGTTCTTGACTTAAAAAGCTGATTATCATTTTTTTTGTGTTTTTTTTTCCCTCCCCATTGAAGTTGCATTTTACTATAATTTTCACTCCTTAGGGCAACATCAGTTTTTGTTGCTGCGCATCCAAACTTTTGTCTGCTTTTCAGCACTCAAACTTCTCTCTGAAACCCACACTTGGGGATTCAGTTATTTTTTCTTTACCAACACTAGAACAAAAGCCCTGAAATAGATAAGTTTCCATCTATTTACTTTTTTTTTTTTTGCCCATACATATATATATATATATATATATTTTTTTTTTCTGTCCACTTTGAAGCATTGTTCCTTTTTTGGCTACCTGCGTTGCGAGATTGCATGGCTATCCTTTCTGATCTAGTTTAGGCTGTGTGTGGGCAAGAAAAAGACAATGTCAAGTGAAACAAATGGTATGTAAGCTCCATGTGTTTATACATAAGTTACATTATCTAAGAAATTTGTTCTAAAGGGAAAAAAATACCCACAATAAGCCTGTTAAGCTTTCATTACCCACGTTTTCTCATAGCTGCGGTGGATGCCACAACCTTGACATCTGGACACGGTCCGTTGCACTTTTCGCTCTGAATCAATTTTCTTCTGGTTTTCCAAAAGGTCAGTTTGGCCACACCTGGCAGGATTTTCATTACAACCTGTACATACTTCTTCCTTGCCGTGTAGCTTTGGCCACAAACAACCAAAGCCCGCTATTACATCACGATAATTGCCCTCCTACCCTTGGACTTCTTGTCTCATTTTGTTCCCAAGTTGCAACACAATTCCAAGCCTCTCACTCTGCGAAGTAGCCATATTTTCCAGCTTCATCGCAACATTTGGGAATTGATAAAGAAAGAAAAAAATATGGTCGTAATCAACTCATTTTCTACTGATGGAAAAATGCTTTCTTCCTTTTGTGTAACCGTCAGGTTACCTCTATTTCCTTTCTGTCCTTTGGTTACGCACACACACACACACACACACACACACACACACACACACACACACACACACACACACACACACACAACTTTGCATCTCTTTCACTCTGAGTTGTTTAGTAGAGAAGCAAAGCAGAGGGGTTCATTTGAGGATTAATTTTACATCTTAAAGTGAAAATGTGTCTGTAGTCCGTCGGACCTGTGACGGACAATCCGACAGTCTATTGGTGTAAATGTCACGATCATTATTGGCCACTGATATCTCTAAGTGTTGATTTTTAATAAATAAGTTGTGAAGGACAGTTATGAAAGAATGCACTTTAGCTAACACATCATTCTGGGTAAAGACAACAGTTTGTATTGTTGTATGACGTTTTGTACTGTGCTTCTTGCACACACGTTATTTTTTTCTTTTCTGGACAAATGGGTAACAAACGCATTCATTTTCTACCGTTTTCCATGGCAGAGATAACAACACTCAAGGTAGAAGCCTCCCTACATTTCTATGGAGCTGTGTGATGCACTCAGTCCATAGTGGTACTGTAGTCTTTGTGCAGTCTGAGGGCCATTACTCTTGCTGTGATGTCTTGGATGCCCGGTCCCGCTTCACGTGCCAGTAAATGCAAAGCAACACTGCCAGTCCAGTGACGGATACGGGCCTAAAATTGTCCACACATTTGTTCTATGGACTTAGAGGCACTAAATATGACTCTTGGCGAAGGCCACGAGAGTTCATGCAGTAAAACGTACCCTTTCCTGGATGTTAAGCCTCTTTTCACAGCTTATTTATGCTGAGGAAACCCCTTTCAAAACAATCATTTCTCCCTCTGGATGTCAACAGAACATTACTTAAAAAAAAAATAAAAAATCTATATCTAAAAGCCCTTAAACGTAGGATTTGAGAATCTCACATTGCATTTTTAAAGTAATAGCAAACCAAAATCTCTATTTGTGTATCAAGCGCTCACACCCTGGAGGCTTGCATGGTGGGTATGATGTGTTTGTAGTTTCTTTGTTTGTAGAAGAAGAGCAGCTTCAGTGACAGGTTGGTGATTTGTCTAGGTGGAAGAAGACATGCATTCCCCAGCACTACGGCATTTTCTCATTGTGTCCGCACACTTTGAAAAATGGACTGAGAAGTTACTCGCTGTACTCTTAAAGTCCATCCCAAAGGGCTTAATGTAGTAACTTCCTGTGCCGAGAAACCACAAAGGCATTAAAGTGCCATTCATGTTTATCGTTTTGAATCCAGCTTGACCACTTGTGAGTGAGCAGCTAGTGGAATGATATTTGTACTGTGCCTGCAGATTTAGGGCAGGTCATTTTTTTTTTCTTTGGGTTCCCTATAAAAAGTTGGAACAGAGACTCTTTCGTCTGTCCTCCAAGAGAAGACACTGGAAACGGGATGTGTTTGTAGAAGCTCCAGGGGAAGGGTGTCCTCCGACCTGCTGTTTATAGGGCCGCATGTGACTCCCTCTCTTCAGAGATGAAGGGCAGTGGAGAGCAAAAGTTCATAGTCGTAAGTAACTTTTGCACACAAAAAAAAAGCTGTCATACCATATGCCGAAAAGCACTGTCGGAGGGGACGGCATGTGTGAAGGTTTGGAAGAAGATGAACCTGATGAAGGGGAATAATATTTAGACGTCAGTAACGTGATTTACTCATTGTAAAAACAGATTGACAGAGTTTGATCACCGATAGCACAAAGGCACTTTATCTAGACAACATGATCTAACCGCGGCTCCTAGTTTATCAGGAAAGACGGAGAGAAAGTGTCGGCGTGGACGGCTCCGATGATGATTACTTGGCCAATGACGGATTCCTTGTCACTGGGGTGCAGCGGGGAGCCAGAGGACACACGGAGAGCATCATTCTGCGCCACTGGAAGGGCTGTGGAGTACAGATGTGATCAGATGATTGCACACATCATTCTTTCTCTACTGTGGATACATGCATGCGTGTGTGTGTGTGTGTGTGTGTGTGTGTGTGTGAGATCAGAACTGCCGTTTACCCGGGACTTGAAACCATCAAAAACGACCAACTAACCTCAGAACAATCTTCTCATTTAAATCTTCGCTCCCGTCCATTCCCCATCACACGCCATTGCAGCGACGCTCCATCGCTTGGCATATAGTCGAGATTGTGAATCTTATGTACGGTCTTCATAACAACCGCACACTGACTCCTTAAGTAGCTCAACTACAGCATCAGAGCCATTTCATAGTATTTCTGCTATCCAGGTTGATATATTGCTGCACGGAACTGACTTGCCATTTCAGCACTTGAGGGATCTGAGTCGTAACAGCTAAAACGTAGTGTAATAACTTTCCTGCTCGCCGTGTTATGTTCTTCGCGAGGAGTATTTTCTTCACTGAAACCGAACCGCCAAGCTACCCAAAGGAGCTATTCACCTGGACACTCAGGGCTACTCCTTTTATGAGACGCGAGAGTGAGGCGAACAGATTAGCGGCTGATAAATTACCTGAAACCAGCAACCGGTGGAATTTTCTACATTCAAGAACTGCGACCGATGGTCCACAGGCCTCAGACTGTGCGAGCGTGTGCGCGCCAAGAAGGGCTTCCACAACCCCGCCGGTCCATTTCTCACTCTCATTTTGCAGTTTAATTTCTTCAATGAGAACACCATCTGGCATCAATTCCCCTGGAGCAGTAGGCACCTCCCACTTTCTGCTCCCATGTCTCAATCCCTCTGCCTCCCTGCAAAATATCATATTGATAAGTTCTTAAAAAAGAGAAGAAAAAAGCAATCAAAAACCGTTTTAAAAGTAGTTTTTAGGAATATCTGGGGGGTTTAAAAGTAGTCCCACTAGGATCCAACCCAAAACTCCTCAGTTTGTAGCGGCTCTTCTGATCAAATTCTGATGCAATGTGCAATTCTTTTGGGTTATTTTGAATGATTAAAAATGACAAGATTGCCGATACGGCTCACTAACACCCATTATGGGTTCAGTAATTAGGTCATTGGTGTTCTTAAGAGAACCATAACAATGAGCACCAAAATAAAAGCCGAGCTTTAAACATAAGAATATCTGCTTGCTCTCTGCTGTTTTGAATCCGCACCCTTCAAGTACCATTAATCCTCCACCCGACAGTGGTTCAGGAATTTCTAGATGGAAAATGTACATTTTAATAATTCAGCCTTTGTTCTGAAGGGTATAATAGGGAAATCATTTCATTTCCATGGCCCATTTCTCTGGCCGCCAACAGTACCCCTACCCTCATTAGTACCTTCTTTGCCTAAAATGTGTGTACATTTCTCCAGCATTACATCCCGTCCCTTCACTTCTCTCGGTCTCTTTCCTTCCATTATACTCCTGCACTTCACGCAGAAGGCTTTCTTTCTACCAGCACATACATCCTGGTTCTTCTGATTACAGCCACAGGTCCAGGCCTGGAGGAGGCTCAAAAATATATAACGGGATCCAGTGACAGTGGAGGGGCAGCACGATGGAGGGATTTCTGCACTGAAACAACAAATTGACAAAATAGTCGAAAGCACGTCCTAAATGAAGAGCGGGATGTTTCAGCCAAGAACATGAACTATTTAGTCTCTGATTTATGGATATTATACCTATAAGAGAGATTGATTGGTTTGTTAGCGCTAGCTAAGTGGGCGATGAGGTGTGCAGGAATATTAAGCCACACCAGAAAAAGAAACCCACTCTGGATGCTGGTTTGCATGTAAATCTGTTATTACACTTTCAGCCTAGGTCACGAGGATACTTTTAGCACCGCTGTTCCACTTCCATCATGCTGTGTGACCTTCTGTCTGTAGAAATGCATCTTGGGACTCAAATTGAGGGCGAGGAGATTATTTCAGGAACAATGTCTTGCGGGAGAGGCCTTGAGTGTTGCAGAGAGTATATTTCTCCACCAAGATTGACAGAGAGCGAATGTTCAGCGTGTAATACACAGCGCATTCTCGGCTTCTCAGGAAAGAAAAGGGGAAGCCAGTCCCTCAATCTGCTCGTATCCGATCTGTCACCTCAGCCTTGTTGAGCGTAAAAAGTTCTCCCAAGACATGCAAGTTTCTCACAAGACTGTCAGCTTCACCCAGGAGTTCATGATTTCCTCAGATACCAATCCAACGAGGGTCTCAAGAGCCCCGACACCTCATTGACTGCCACCGCAGCATGGCGGCTTGGGACTGAGGCGCGGCAGCTGCGAGGCGTTCAGATAATGACAACACGTCGACTTCCAGCTGAAGTTTGACGGCGTGAATTCAGAACTTGATTCGGGCAATCTTTATGTTGACTCACGAGGACAATGAAAGATGATTGTAAAGACTCGCAAGACTTTTGGCCACATACTCTCATATCTCTAAATTCAAGTGCAGCGGTTTGAGGCCTGAAGAACCATCAGCAGTCAGGGAGCAAATGTATTTATTTTGATAAATAGCAGAAGCCAGGTGTACAAAGGGCGCCCGAACTGGTGTTTCAAAAATGTTCTCCTGTTTCATCAGTTTCGTGTGTGTGTGTGTGTGTGTTTCTTTCTCAGTTTATTCTCTCTTTGTGAAGCACTGCACTCTAATTTGAGTCTGCCAGAAACATAATCAATACCCTTCCGACATTTGACGAGATACAGTATGATCCAAAGATAGTTCACAGGTGCGTGTGGGACGGATTAATGAATTAATGACACCATGGATCATATTTTAAACATAGCAGCGCAGTGTGGGCGTCTCAGAGTGCAGCGGCACAATATGCTAAAAAGGGCTATGAATACATATAAAAATTGTTTGGTGTTGGCAATTACATGATCGCATCCATCTGAGGCTATTTCAGTAATAATGTATCTCGCATCTTAAAAGGGTCATGTCATATCCTACTTGATGTAACACAGCAGAGTTTGCACCACAATCTGTTGGAAAAAAAGAATATAGATTAAAACGCCACCCTTGGAGGTGAAAAATACGACACACAGAATTAATCCTGTGTCTGCTGCATAAACAGGCAGAACACAGAGTTGTGAGAGACACGGGGTTATTTAGTAGCAGCCTGGTGTCGTTTGCATGTGATTAAATCAAAGTAAACGGTCATGTGTAATGACACTGCGGCACAATCGGAGGCTGCAGATTCATCACGTATTACTGTCCTGCTGACTTCAGATGGCTGTAGGGATTTAATGAGGTGAAGAAGAAGGTTGTCAAGCAGCATAAAGCAGCTTTTCCTAACAGATACTGCTCAAACCACTCAGTTGAACTTATAGATATGCGTACTGATCTACCAACATTGTCGCTTTAGTCGCATAAAAATCTTCATTTTATTTAAAGTTTGATTTAAATGTTAGCGATGTTTAGTTTGCTCTCCAAAATCACTTAATTTGCACCAGATTGACTGAGTGGCACCAGAAACAGATGTGGTTTTTATCTGGAAGTTCGATACTAAATTTCACTAAAATATGTTCCTTTTTACGGCCTCATTTGAATGAACCACCCACCTGTCTGCGCCCAACCTGCGCACCGTTGCTCTGTGCTCCCCGAAATAGGACACATACGGGGGAAAGCACATTTTAAGGGCCGCCATGAAAACAGGGCCCTTCTCTATGCGTGTTACAACTCGCCGCAGCTATAGGGATTGCTACTCTGGTGCTGATTGACGTGAAACTGTGTTTCATTGAGTGTGTGTGGGAGCAGGTAGAGGCGTTTTATATGCAGACAGGCGACTGAGGGCCTGTACATCCATCTATGGCTAACTGTGAGAGAGGAAATCAGGCTTATGCAGGTACGCCGAGTCTCACAATGAGGGAGATTTATGACACGGAACCATGCATACGCATGACTTTATAAATCAACGGTAATGTGTGCGCATATTTCTGCTTTTGTTTGCACAAAAGAGTTTTGGCACAGGCAAATGTCAGAGTAGGTGAGTTTACAGAAGTAATGGACCGGACTGTGTGAGCAGTAGAGCTGGTGTCACTGTTTTCCTCAGCTGCATATGATTCCCCCCTCCCATTGGCGCTTACTGGTTTCAGGACTTACTGTAACTGTTGGTGAAAAGCAAGCTGGCTCTGTGTCTCAGGCTCCCCATGTTGAAAACCCCAAATCAACTCCATGTGGCCGTCCAAATTTTAACTGAGCCATCCCGCCCCCTTCTCGTCATATAACCGATCAAGGTCTTGGGTTCCGAAGCTATTCAAAGGTCTGACCAAGTCTTGTAATTATGGTGGTTTCTGGAGTTGTGCTGCTTGCATGTTAAAGTTAAAATAATCCAGAAGCCCGCCAACTGAACTGGAGGAAACCCCCAAAGCAACAAAAGAGCTCCTCTGAAGTTTGCCATCTGAAACTGGCAGCATTGTGATAAATGCAGTATGTATGTGTGTGTTTGTATGCGTGCGAGGATGAAATGAAAGAAGGCTGTTGCTTCTCCGGAGCAAGATACGTAGTGATTTTCATTGCTGTCATTGGCACATGGAGTGATGGCTACTGCTGACTTTTAGTTTATTTCATATCAAAGTGAAGGACAGTTTGTGCAAAAAAAAAAAAAAAGGAGTAAAAGGAAAAGATAAACACTTGCTGAGTGAGCCCTTCATGTGTGCTTTGGATTTCAATTCCAGTACTGTAGGCTCTCAAAATGAAGGCACATTTGTATGTTTATCTAAGTGAAATGTATAAAGAAAGAAGACGGAAAGGCAAATAAATTGCACAACTGGGAGGCGCTGGGTGTCCGTGAGTAATAGGACTAGCTGTTGTTTGGATTTTAACAATTCCGGTTTTGCTTATCGATCACGGTTCTTGATTTTAATTATTTTAGGGGGAAAACAGGTCACATACTTATTCCCCCCCCCCCAAAAAAAAACAAATGTATTTAAGATAACCTTTTACACAATTCATATTCACAATTCATTTCATAAGGTTTAGGCTCGGTCACCAACGTTTTGTGACTGAGAGCTACCTGAAGGTCGGAGAGTGGTATGGAGGGCTACTTTTGAAAAGAAATGCATTATAATAAATAAAGGCTCACGTTGTTTCAACAGGCATCTCTCTGCCCTGTCAGAGGCTGCTCTTTCCCTCGCCACCGCCTCCGTCGCCACTGCCTCCCCCTCTCTGTCGCCGGTCTGTGAGCGTGACAGCCGGTCTGTGAGTATGACAGGCGAGGAACGCCCCGCTGCAGCTGCAATCAGTCTACTGCTCCGGCCAGCTCACAGCGGGGTCCGTGAGCGCGAGTGGCCGGCTGGCTAGCCAGCGGCCCCCGCAGGCGTTAACTTGCTATCGCGCCAGATGTGGAGCTTTGGAGCTTCTTGACCCCGAAAACATTAGAGCAAATCAATTTTAGTCCAACTGCTGACATTGGAAATGTACGCCGTTGATACATCGCCTCAAAACTTCCCAGAAGTGAATTTAGTGATGAAATAGCATGCGAAAATTGTAGAAAATTTGCTGACCACTATTGTTCTGACCATAGACCATAGCACCTAGCATTGCGGGATACACTGCGGTAGGTAGACTTGTCCGATGGATACTGGACATTTGTTTCCATAACAGTACGACATCCGGCAGTGTGCAAAACAATTGACACTTCAGACAAACCTGATCCAGTGCCTTTGGTAAGAACTTAGGTGGAAACAGGACTCTGGCTGTCCTCTTCTAGGCTACCAGGACGAGCCAAGACAACGGGACCCCCCCCCCGCCCCCCCTGCCTGGGTTGCTGTTACTGCATCTCTACGCTGGAGACGCAGGAAGCGATCGCCAACGAACAATTGTGCTGACAAGTCGCAGTGCAGTCGTTGAGTTTGGAGGCCTGTATACATTACGAGGGAGAGGCCTCAGAATACAGAGTGAAATTGAAAGCGCCCGTCGGTCCACGGACTGTTGTTCTCCTCTGTCGTCCCCAATAGTGCTCTGCTGGTAGCCGCATGGGTTCTGAGCAACGTCTCTTTGAAATCTGATTCGAGCGGTCGGGTTGGTTAGGGATCTGATTTGCAAAAAACTCCATTTCAAGTGAAGACTTCAATCTGGATACAATCTGGACGTGCCAAAAAAAACCTGATTTGAGCTAGCAGTCGGAACAAGGCTTTATTAATCTTCCAATGCATAAACAAAAAAAATCCCACAATGTATCACTTTAAGTGGTGTCTTCTAGTCCAGAAAGAGCGACAATGTGTGGTTGTTTAAAAACAAATAAGCAGAACATTTATACTTATATATATATATATATATATATATATATATATATATATATATATTCTTTTTTTTTATGGGTACCCTATTCTTGACATTTTCGATTCAGTTCTCATTTGGAACAGAGTTTCATTTCCCAAGCTGAGTGAGTAATGTGTTTCAGAGTTTCTGCCAGTGTATTGCAAGCTCGCTGACCCCAAGTTGACGCCCCGCCGGGTTTATTACAGGGGCATTATGTATTTTTAAGACATGTTTGTAAACTAATCTGTGTTAAATGCTAAAACTCCTAAAAACCTGTGACCAGTTTCCATGTTTTGCTTGCTGCCTGTTGATTTAAAGTGAAGGGGGTTGGCCCTGAAGTAAGCAACAACTGACCTTTTAAGATGGACCAGCTATTCTCATTTTAGTGACAAGCTGCCCCTCCAAGTTTTGTTCAGCCACCGCCCCCCCCCAAAAAAAAAAAAAAAAGACAGACCATGCCTAACAACCTATCTGGCAGACACCCTGTGTTTATTAGAATTATGATAAACGCTTGGATGCAATGAGCATCAAGCCATAAAAATCTGACATTGCTAGTTAGAGCAGAATCACTTTGTCCCAATGCACAATACACAGCCCCATTAATTTGGAGAGTGACTGTAACATTCAAGATTGTATCTTGAGGTGGCCATTAACTCAGCAATTATTCATTGCCTAATTAGGTATTTGCAGGGCTTTTTTTCCCTCTCTCTCTCCAGCCCATGGGAGAGAAACAAAAAGAGTTATTTCTCAGTATGCTTTTCCCTAAGTGACAATTAAACTAATTACATACCCCCCCCCCCACACACACACACACTCACAAAAGAATAAGTTATTTAGTGATCAGACTGTTTTGTCAATGACATCAAAGTTCAGGATCACGTCTGAAGAACAGAAGGTACCTGGAGCAGGAAACCCGGCATTATATTGAACAAACAACGTATATTCCAGTTTGATCTTGATCGATTTGTATCGAACAGTTGTATGTCGAACAGTTGTAAAATCAGAAAATATCACCGTATACGGTTTTACACTATTTTTGTTTATACCATAGATCAGTAAATAGTACACAGTATGATAATTGCCAATTTCAATACGGTAACCACCCTAATAATCAATTAAATGTAATATCACGCAGAAATAATGTGGCAACACTGGAAGTGATCTCAGTGTGCTGTATATGCTGGCATAATCTGAATGGAGTTGGCTGAGCCGTGTTTCCCTTTACACATTAATTTGGACCCTCCTCGAGTTCTTGGACCGGTCTCAGATCGGAGTGCTCACAGTTGAATATTTCCAGGAGTGGGGAGAAGAAAAAAAAAAAAAAAAAGAGTAGATTCTCAGATTCTATTTTGATTGATTGGTGCATCGGTGCAGAAAATGACTCGATCTGAATTCAAAGAGCTCCGCAAGCATGCCGGGTCAACAGCCGACCATTCTCCTCAGCCTGTCCGTGTAGCTTAACACCATGAGGAAGACATGTTCATTTGATTTTAATTATAAGTGTTCAACGGCGCTTCCAAAGACTTCATTCTTTATTATCCTCACTGACAAACGACGTCCCTCTCTGCGTTGATGTTACGAATATGGTCTGATTGAGCTCATAATATAAACTATTCAGATAAATTGACACGTCACTGTTTTTTCCTTTTTGTTGTCATTTTAAATTGTCGGACCAAAACTATTCAGAGACTCTCCACACCGCTCCTGTTTCTCACTCTGATGGTTTTTTGACTGAATTCAAATTAAAGCCAACTCCAGAACCAACTCCCCGACGTTTCTCTCTGGCTGAGTCTGAGCTGTCATTTTAGATTTTCCAGCAATCCAAAAAGGACACATTTTTGGATTTTACAAATTGAAGAGGAGAAAAGGAGCTGGATGAGAGCCACACGGTATATAAACTGGGTCATGCAAAGATCTAATATTTCAGTATTACAAGTAACATTCATATTTCCACCTGGAGCTGGAGGAGTTGTTGATGCCAAGCAGAGAACCCCGGAGCAAGTGTCAAAGCGGCGCACATTTGTTTTGTCTATTTGAATATTCACACTGGTGGAGAATATACTGACTTCCCCCACGCATGCAACCTTAGACACAACCCGGACACGTTGGCTTTTCCTCTTACTTTACTTGCAGCACCGTGAATCGACTGTAACCTAGAGATTCGCATATTATATGCGGAAAAATAGACGGTGCACTTCTGTCAACTGTCTTTTCAAAATGACTTTCCCTGACTTTTCGCAGTAAATCTGAGCATTTAACACAGGCTATGACTGTGTATTGATTTTTATTTCTGATGCTGCCGTTTATTAAAACTCGTCGATACAAAATAAACTCTCAGACCTGTCTTGCTTCAACACCCACATGCACTCCACTCCGTGAGGGCATAGTGCCCCGCTGAGTGCAGGGCAGAGTGTCTGCAGCGAGGCAGTAGAAGTGACACGACCAACCGGCATTAGCGCATCTCCCCTGTTGGCTCTGAATGCAGCACGAGGGAGCGGCGGTATCTCGTAGCTATTTGATCAAACTAACTGATCAAACCAAATTTTAAGACTAGTGCTACATTCTAATTATTATTTCATCATTGAAATGTGTTTTTCCATCCAATTAGACTGACTTTGATGTGTCCAGAAAAAAAGAAAAAAAGGAAAAAAGGGATTTGCGGTCATTGCAACTTCAAGAGCCTCAGGTGATGTCTTACTTATGTTCTCTGAACGAGGGATTTAGTCTTTAATGATCTTCAATGATGATAAAAGGAAGAGAGGCTCCAAATGCTTTCATCTGACAGACTGGAAGCCATGAATGAAACTATGAAAAACAAATCAAAAGTTGATTTGTTTTCCCTCAGCCAACTAATTGCTCTGTCTCCGAATGCTTTCAAAGTTATGTGCCTTGTACTCTGTATGCTAGAAGCTATTGTTTGTATTAAAGTGGGGTTGTCGGAGAGCATTGCAACTTTTAATGCATTTTTAATGCATGTAAAAGTAGAATGAAGGTGCATTTATTAATTTTTTTTTACATCACTGCGGATTCAGAACCTACCAGATGCTCTTTACAACTGGGCTTGCTTAAAGCGGCTCTATTGTTTGAAGTATACTGCTGAGGTAAACTGAAGATCCTGCAGCTCCACAAACTCGGTTAGATACTTCTCGGACTTCTATGTCTCTCCCCAGTGGTCTTATCAGATTTTGGCAGCGTGATAAAAACATATTCATTATATTCCAGGACTGTAGGCCTTTCTCTCTCCTTTATCTGGCTTTACCCATCTTTGTCTCATGAACACAGACCCAGTCTAAATCTTTACTTTGTTTTATCCACTGTGCAATTGTCAAGATGAGTTGTCTATCAGGAGATGATAGGGAACTGATCAGAGAAAAAAAAAAATTCTTCTGTACATACGGCATGTGTATGTGCTTCCTTATGCATGTATTGTGGTTATTGATTGATTGGTTGATTAGATTCTTCTTTGCTTGGGTTTGATTTGGTACTTTTTCTCGTGGAGAGAATCAGCAGGCACGATCCGACAATATGATTGGTTGGTAAAGTGCTGTGTATCATGCTGTTTTGTATGTAAAATAGTTTTTTTTATACCTTTGTGTGATTTCTGGTATTTTGTTTTAGTTTTGTTATTACTCTCGGGATTTTCAATACCATACTAAGCACATTTTAAAACATGGGAAGCAATTTTATTTTTCTATAACAATGTTTCAGTTTGGTAATTGGACTTGTATAGTGCCCTTCTAGTCTTCTGACCACTCAAAGTGCTTTTACGCTACACGCCATTCTTCTGATTGAATTAATACCAGAACTTTGAGTTCACCTGGATATGAGCTGCGTAGAGTTAAATCTGCGTCGGTGTACCCTTTCCTGTTTGTTTTCTTTTTATTTCCTGTGTGTTCATACTTACACCTAAATATGTTTTTTTCCCCCAGCCGTGCACTTTTAGTGCTGTTTTACCCTCAACAGACATTGCGAATAACCACAGTTTTTGAACTGCAATAATTTTTTCCTGGACCTCCGTAACTGTCATGGGTGTAACATGTTCTCCACTTGGATTTATCTCCTACTGCTCCCTACATATCTCCTGGTATAAAGTTTCACACTGAGCTCTGCAGCTGGACTGCGAGATGTGCTACCCAAACATCTTATTACCATACAGCATCAGAGCTTTATCCACAGGAGGTGAGTTGAAAACACCCACATAAGCACCACTATCCTCCCGGCATCCAGCATGGAGGGCGAGATGCAGCGGGAATGAAGGCATTGAAGGGTAACTGATAGGCCGGGAAATAAATTGGCTCATTCGCATGCACGTGCATATACACACTCATGGAGAACCTCTGTCAATCCGGGGAGGGGTGCTGATGTCACAGCACCCCATTTCATTCCCAGGCCAGAAGTATTGCCAGAGTTTGAACTTTGACCTCATTTTCAGGCTACAGCAGTGTCAGATAGCAGAGCAAGCAAACTCCCTCTGGACCTCATTCTGTTCAATTTAACTTTCCATTCTTCAGCTTTGGAAGTTTGACTTTGTTGCACTATGAGCTCACTACTGCAGGTTTTAGCGTCTGGCTGAGGAGGAATCAGCTGATCCACATGTCGTTTCTTTGCAGCAGCTGTATTGCCATCGGTCCAGTACAGCTCATCCGGGCTCCACTTCCTGATGAAACCGCACATATCTAGACAGCTCATGTCTTTCTGCAGGTGCAGCATACAAAATCACCTACACAGACACACACACACCAACATCCTACCTCTTCTTCTTTTCTTCTGGTACTCTTTTGTCAGATAACACTTCAGTGGTGTCACAAAAACTGCCCGTCACCAAGTAGTGTGTGTTTTTCACAGCTGTGGGGGGGGGTGTCCAAGTAAAAAGCTGGCTTCCTTGTTTTTCTTTTTGGATGGGTTGGGGGGGGGGGCGGTGATGACGTTTTTTGCATGCTGGAGGATGAAACGGCTTCTGCGGGTTTGAAGCCTTGTAGGGATGAAAAGTTAGTTTGACAGGTAAGGAGGTGTTTTGTTGTTGTTGTCGGGCCACACTAGCATGCGGGAGGTAACACACAGACAGCATACACGCATACAAAACGTTGGGCTGCATTCAGGCTATCTCTCTGAGTGCAGCCTGAGAGCGAGAGAGTTCAAGCAGAAGGAAAAAAAAAAGAAAACCTCAAGATCATGGAGCTAAAAATGTAAATCTGCCTCAGCTTTTGCCAGTTCAATGCATTCAGCAAATACGTGCTGATTCCAGGTGGATTACTTTGGGGCAAATACCGTGCAGCGTTGTGCTAGTTCTGCTGTTTACCATGCAAGCTTTGGCTACGGATCAGCAAATTGTTGCTGCCACTGTGTAACAATCTAGAAATTAGAAATCCTGCCTCAAGAGAATCTGCTTTTAACACCAAAGGCCCAAGTTGGACATTACACACACTCATTTATTTTATATTATTTATTACATTTATATTATCTATTATTATTATTATTATTATCATATTTTTTTGCATTCGCCCATTGCACTCGTATCAATCTGTACAGCTTATCCTTGCATTTTTACGTATTTTGACATTTTTCCTTTTATATTGTGTTACTGGACTGCTCCAAGTGCCTCTGCAACTTGCAGATATAGTGTTTTGAATTTGATTGGAATTGACATAATGCAGTTAACTGCCCTTACTTTCCGTATTACTTTGTGGCCAAAATAGTAAACTATGTACTAATTTAATCTTTAATCGCAAGTATTCTGATCTCCATGACATGGATTTATATATTATACAGGGGGAAGGTCTAAAGAAGTTTTGATATTAATTTCACCGTCGAGAAAAGTGGGGTTTGTCTTGTGCGCCGCTAAATCCTTGGAGTTATGTACGTCTTCCGTTTCTTTTGGCTGGGACTTCAGAAAGTCGATGGAGACAGTTAATAGGGTTGTCAACAAATATTCTAAATTTGAATACATATTTGAGTAGTAAAAGAAAACTAACGGATTCATATATGAAATGTAATATTCGATTGTGAAACAAACGAAAAAAAAAAACTGCACTACTGTGGCTGCCTGCCTCGCGCACACTGACTACACTGCATGGTGTGAGTCACACAACAACACTTTCATGAAGTGAAAATGCAATTTTTACGGTAAGTCAACGAGGAATAATTCAACAACAACAGCAGCGATGGCGGAGAACTCGGCCACGGAGAGAGACACGGTGTCCCAACAGCAGGCGCTACGTCACGTCGCGTTGAAACAAACCACGGACCTATCCGCTGTACGCTCCGGATGAGACTGGAGGCGTAGCCACTTAAAAGATGGGTCAGTGGTACTTGCCATCTTCTGACATTTGTTCTTTTTTTTTTTTATATATATATACAGAAAACACATGTTTTTTTTATGTTGTGATATTTACTGGAAGTGACACACGGTATCGCCAACAGCAAGTAGGAAACTTTCAGGCCAACTCCCTCCAGCCAGCTGCAACCTTGTTTAGATTTTTACGGTGAAAAGAGGGGGTTTATTATAAAGATCACTCCTCAATTCAACTTCCGTTCCACTGTCTCGTGTCTTGGCTGCTGATGAGTCAAACTGGACTTCCTGGCTCCTATTTTAACTTCTTAACAGTAACTAAAAAACATGTCCGTGCCAACAGAGCCATTTCTATTTTGTATGAAGATTTTATGGGCTTTGAGGGGTAGGGAAATCCAGCATGGGAAGACTTGTGGATAGTGTGTGTGTGTGTGTCGCTGTGTTAAGGCCAGTTGCCACCGGTGCTCAGTGTGTGTTGTCATGTTCTGGCACCATAGCTAAACCCACGGGCCTATAAATTGCATACAAGATCCATAAATACACTCGTATGTATTTCTGCAGCTTGTTTGAACTTGGGAGCCGACAGAGATGCCGTCCCTCATAACTTCACACGAATGCAACACGAGCCAATAAACCTATAAATAAGACCAAATAGAAAGGAAACTGGAATTGGCTCACAAAATGCATCCTCTCGGACAAACACTTCAAGTCAAGATTATTCTTGGCAGAGGTTTGCTCATGTGACAAGTTGAGCAGATCTGTCATGCAATCAAGCCCGCGTGTGTCTAATCTACTTGTACTATGCCTATCTGCATGTGTGGGACTTTGCATATTTCTTATTCATTGCGGCGTACGGGATGAATGCCACAGCGGGGACACTGGGCAGGCGTTATTCAATCCTTGTGTTTGTGGGCTTTGGCTGGATGCCATGCCACATTACCTCCCACAGAGAGGGGACTTCAAAGAAGAATTGGGGGCTCTTTTTCCCTGAGTGGAGCCACTGAATCTTCTGCCTGTTAAAATAAACTCCAGTTATGGGGGCATGTCCTAATTAGCTCCAAAAGCCATCAGTTTGTTTATCTTAAAACCTAGGCTGACTTATTTTTTTTACTGCGTGTACTCTGTGTGACTCACCTCCAGAGCTCACATATAATATGCAATTTGGTAGGTAATTTTGTCCAATGTTCCTCAGAAGTCCTCAACGCTCTGACAGCGGTGGGAAGCCTGACACCTTTGTAGTGTTGGTGCTGCGCTCTCCACCGAGCACAATTCATAAACCCACACACAGCAGCTCAGACATAAACCAATGGGTAGGTACCTAATGGAGCATTGCGATATCCGTTGTTTCATTTTGCAGTAATGGTGAACAAAATTAGTATTGTTCCCACAGCCTTAACAAATATATTGGTATACTGTAACATTATAATTATATTATTTTACACTCCCAAAGACCTGCTCCGATGCAAATGGGTTTCCATGCTGTGTCGTGAGATGAGTCTCCTAAATTATCACACTCTGGCAAAATATGATAGCTAACTTTTGGCAGATAACTCACAGGATCAAGATCACAGACAACTTCCGCAATCATTAAAAAACGACTAGAGGGTCCCCAGGTAATACTAGTCCCATGCAAATAGGCCTTATGTCACCGGCCCTCTTTACTTTTAAATAACCTCACAGGAATGTATACCCTCCGCTAAAAAGGGCTGTTTCCTACTTACTCTTTAAAACAAACACAGATGTAATGATGTCAAGGAGCAATAGCATTCATGGAAATCTAGAAATACGATACAATTTTATTGTGTAATTAAATGTTTATTGTAAAAGTGGAAAAAAGACCTCAAGTTTTTCCAATAAAAACAAACTAAACTTAAATAACTTCCTCATGGAAACCTCATGTTATGACTCTCCTGCAGTGGGACAGACTTTATGGCAGTTCATAAAAGTGTTGTTTCTAGTACACATTTTTGTTGGCATTTACACCTGGAATCAACCCTTTTAATGGAATACATGAGCTGGACTGGTAATGTTTATGGTACCGCCACCATGTGCAGCCTGGCTGAGCTTTTTCTGTCCTCTTTGTTGCTTCAGTGGATTCTGGCCCATATTTCTTCCAACAATCTTTTCATATATCTGTCACAATTCGGAATGGCTCATGCTCACATCCTGCACACCTTTGCACACTTGCCCTGAACAGCTTGAGCTGCATTGACAACGTTGGATGAAGAGTGGGGGTGTCCACTGACATCAGAAATATTAATGGTCGGTGGATATAATCTCCCACAGCAGGTTACGGGGAGCCCGCCATGGTTCAGGCTGTGGGTCGAGGTGTCCTTGAGGTAAATGCTGAGCCCCAAATTTCTCTCCAAAAGTAGGCTAGGATCTTTCATGGCGGGCTCCGCCACCATCGCTGTGTGTGTGATTATGTGTGTGTGTGTGTGTGTGTGTGCATGGGTAAATAAAAGGCGTTGTGAAACGCTGTAAGCAGAGTCTATTTACCTTTTACAGTGGTACTCATAGTATAGTGACGTGCCACTCATAAGTAGGGTGTTAAACAGGACGTATACCTGTCCATGCCATGTCACATGCAAGGTTGTGTCTCTTTAAACCTCTGTTACCGTGAGGTCACCCTGCCCTATGTGCACAGCTCAAGTCATTATACGTGTTACATTACATCCGTGTCTCTGTGTTACCTCCAGCGCCGCAGCCTTTGCCTCCATTACCAACTCTCCATCAATGCCTCCGTCCTTCCCTCTTTCACCGCTCCATATTTAACAGGGTTGAACAAATGGCTGCCTCCATTAACCAGGCATGTCTAGGTCACTTAGTGTCAAAGATCTAGGGGGGAGAGGTACCAATTTTAATCTCTCCCTCCTTCTCTTTAACTATCCGTCTCCCTCTTATTTTCCCTCCCTCAGTCAGCAGACGGTGGCTGGGTCTCAACTCTCCGAAGAACCAGCTGTCTCTAAACCAGGGATTAAATGATTCACTTATTTTTTTTTAATCCACACTCACACTCTCCCTCTCAGATGCACACACAGACACACACACACTTTGTTGCTTTACGTGGGTTCACAAAATTGAATTATATTTGAATTATATCCGAGAGTTAGATATGTGTAATTAAACGTTGCGATTCGGCTGCGAGTGGAAACTGGGTGTTAAAGCAAGCAAATCCAGCAGAATGTATCCTTACAACAAGTCAGCCATGTGTTCCATTATAAGCACATTAGATGGAAGTACTTGTCTAATGAGGTGATTGAGTGCTTCAGCAGGCGGGGGTGCGTGCCATCTGCTTGCAGAATAGGGGCTTTGAATCCAACCGATTATTATCATAACTTGTCACTCCTCGGCTGTCAGTCCACGGCGTGTAGTGTAGTGCTGCGGCAATTCTGATAATGGATTGATAGTTTAGTTCAGGTTGTGATTGAAGAACTTATGTACCCTTTCCATTAACAACCTGTAAGGTGCAGACATCTTGCACGACATACACCGCTGCTCATACTTAATTCAGAGGCTTTTCGTTCTCCGGCTGGAATATTAGGAGAACTGAATTGATGGATCAGTGATTGAAATAATTGTGAGTTGCATCCCCAACGCAGTGTGACAATAATCAACCTGATCTCACGAGAAGGCGCACGAATGGCACCACATGTTAAGGACATTTCGTGTGTCAGTTCACGCCTCGTCACTACCGTGAAACAGCCACAGTTTACTCACTCGGAAAAATAGAATGATTAGGCTTAAAATAAGTAGGTAAACTATAGAGGTAAAACGTAAACAACGTAACGTAAGTACAAAAAAACACGTCGCAAACATCACTTAAAAATAACTGGGGACACCGGGACTCGAACGGCGGTCTCAAACGCCGGACTCCTGGTTGAAAGCTCTGTTTTTGTTTCACCCTCCCACCCACCATCAGTATTCCTTACCACTTTTTTACACCACGTTATTTCCTCTAGCGAAGCGCATTCACATGTATGTGTTTAAATTGCAGACTACATGGCAAAAAAAATGGCACGCAAAAAGCGAGCATGGTGTTGTTTTTGCATGCTAAATGACTTAAATACTTTCTTGGTGAAGAGGAAGATAAACATCCAAACAGGGATTTTGATGCCAACCTTGGCACTCCGCATTTTGGGTCTCCAGCTTATTCAAAATTTCTGTCTGTGTTTGTTTTAACTCTGAGCCATGTGTTTTTTACTCATTCAATATAGGCTTGCGAATGTGCCAAGTTGCTCTTGATTTTCTGTGCTGTCCCAAGGGCATTATATGACTAAACTCAGCATTTGGTGCAGAGGAATATAAGTCGGAAAAAGGAGAAAAAAGAACGGCGGCCTTCTTTGCTGCTGGAGGAAATTAAAATATAGATTCCGAGTGGCGTTTGTGGCGTCTTTCTTTTCTTTTCTTTTTTGACGCTACGTAAAGCAGCAGCCAGCTCCGCTGCGCCACAGGACCACTTCTGTGAAGTACCGATTGTACTGCGTATAATGTCTGGTACGGTTTGCTTATGGCACAACCCTACGAGCCTCGGCGTCGTGAGGTGACCCACTTGGCAATGTGGCGACCTGAACGAAGCTTAAACACTTGAGTTGACTTCTGTCATCTTTCCCTGTAAATCAACAACACAGCTGTGAATGTGGTGGGCTCATTTCCAGCTCTCTGCCACGGGGGGAGACCAATCCATCAGCATCAGTGTGTGGCCTCCCCACCTCTCTGAGAGCCCTCGTGTGCGCCATACGTCTGCGCCACAACCTGCACTTGCACCGTGGTCAAACTGCAGCATGTACTGCTGTACACAAGGCAAAGAGGCTAAGCGGCCACCAACTGCTCTCGACTTAGAATCTGCACGAAGGCAGAGCCAAGAAATAAGCAAGAAAAAGCTCGGCTGACCCTTTCCACCCAGGAAACCATCTGTTTCTGAGGCCCCCCTCAGGAAAATGATACTGTTCTATCTCGGCCAGCAATGTCCGCCACATCAACAGCTCCTTATCCAACGTGTTCTCTTGGCTCAATCCCTCCTGGCTTGAATGAAGTCGGATCAACTGAAACACTGTTATGTAAAGATTAGATTCTATTAATTACAACTCCCACACTAGAATGGAGCACACAAAAAGTACTGTTTTTAAAAGCAAAATCGTAGCTGATATGCAGTCTCGCGTCACCACATCAATAATGAATATGCAGTATGGCCCAGGGTACACACACACGAATATAAAACAAATTAAATTACCTAATTTGCCATTTTACTCACTGGAGGGCATGGACGGTGCAGATTATTTTCTCTCTAGTGTCCGCTTGTAGAGGGACATAAAAACGTATATGTATCATCTCTAACACCTACATTTTATTAGATAATGACTGCAATATATCAGAGTGTGTGTGTGTGTGTGTGTGTGTGTGTGTGTGTGTGTGTGTGTGTGTGTGTGTGTGTTCTGCTCTGCTCACAATGAGCTTGCTCTGTACATGCACCCCAGTGTAATGTTTGCTTCATGTGGCTAAGCACACTCCAAACCCAATCTATATATTGTTCCAGCAAACATATTATCGGAGACTTTGTAATTTAATTCAGAAAGTAAAAGGTTGATAGTGTTGCAGTCCGCCTTCACGGGAGATATTGCTTCATTTATATATATATATATATATATATATATATATATATAATATATTCAAGTTCGGTGTTCATGCCCATTTTACTGATGAGAACAGCAGCAGGTAGAACGGCGGTGTCCCTATTTACATAACACGGGGGAAAAAAACAGACAGATGATAACAAATTTAAATGTGCAGACACCCCCCCACCCCACACGACCCGACCGGGGCGGCTGTGGCTCAGGGGTACAGCGGGCTGTCCTTCAGTCAGAAGGTTCAATCCCAGGCTCCTCCAGCTCATGTCGATGCGTCCTTGACACTTAACGCCAAATTGCTCCCGTAGCCTGCGCCTGCGGTGTGTGAATTGGATTTGAATGATTAGTTAGTCCTGATGGGCAAGTGGCACCTTGCACGGTAGCCCCCTGCCGTCAGTGTGTGAACGGGTGAATGCCATGTGTGCTGTTAAAAGCGCTTTGAATGTCCGCAAGACTAAAAAAGGCGCTATTCCAGTACAAGTGCACTTTCCATTTACCACTCACTTATAAGCAAAACGCCACACACTTCATCTGAAATTCCAAGAGCGTGCCAAACGATTTGCAATTAGCTTCAGTTTACGCCCCGGTAAGCCCACGTAGTAGCAGCAGATGTCCATAACATGTAGACGGCAACAAATCTGGCCACTTAATTTAGCAGAAAGATACAAAAACTAGACCACTGTTCCTGCTACAGGATGCCTTCTACAAAAGAAAAAAGGAAATCGGCCACAGTGATCATATCATCTGAAGATTGGATCCGGAAAGCAAGTGGCATTAGAGCTCCAGATAAGCACAAAGCATTAAAAAATATCCCCACGCTGTTAATGCTGCATCAGCTGGAAACGTCTCAACTGATGAATAAAGAATTGGTTTGATTTAAAATTTCATGTACAAGTCTCGCAGCCAAGCGAGGAAAAGAGAAGGTCAACTCGCTAGAGATGGATGAGGGATGGTGCTCGTTTGGAGAGATTGCATTGATGGGTGTGAACTCCCGTTGCCTCCTGGATTGAATTTATAGCATTACACAACAACTACAAAATCCATAAGTAGTTAGGAAGTACTTAAGATGACTGCAAGATGCACTCTAGAATATGATGCCTAAGAGGGGAATTTGGCTTGCCAACTTGTTTTTCACCTTACGTGACCTTTTTTTTAAAATAACTTTATTATTTTTAAATCTCACAATTTGATAAAATAGCCCTTGAAAGAAACGGTGCACTATTTTTTCCATAGTGTGAAATACCATGCAAACCATTTTAGACCGCAACATGATTTATACTTGCTTAAGTCTTGAGGTTTGAAACAAAAGGAAAAGTAGATCCTGTTGATGAACACTGCGGCATGAATCATGTTGGACCTTTAGCTGAATTTGATCTCAGAATAAAAAGTCAAAAATGGAAGAAGTTCAGTCCGTATTAAAACTTGCAAGAGCTTTGATAAGTGTGATTATTATCATGCACGTTCATATTTATGTGAAATGAAGATTTTGAAATCAGGCCAGAGTTCTAATACTTTCCTGCAAGGTCGCCTGACATTGTGGTCCGTTACCCATAATTCCTCCATTGTGTTTGTCCCTTTCAGAGCTAGAAGTGCCTTGTCCTCAATCTGCGGCCCACAGGCCGCGTCACTTCTGTGTATCTCTTTGTTCCCCTTTTATTTCACATCAAACTCTTTCTTATTTTATTTTATGGACTGTGCAGGGCTTTTGTTGCCCTTCTTGTGCTTTCTTCTTTTTCTGAAACAGTTTTTGGAAAAGACCTTCACTTGAGAAGCAACTTCTTTAAACTACAATCTAAGATTTAGAGGTCAGCATGCCTTTTCAAGATCTGCATGTACTTAGCATAGTTATATAAAGTGCATTTACCCGAATGCCCATTCTGTTTTTGTAAAAGTCAACGTTCTTCACCGGGTCTATGCACAACATTTAGGATCCACACAAATTCATAGACTCCCACGCTTGTTTTTTTTGGTGACACTTTCCTCAAAAGCATGAAGAATCGAAGAAAAAGTTTGGTGAATGAGAATCCGTGTGCCCTCGTGTCAAATGCAAATGTGTTTTCTACATTTAAACAAAAGTGCATTTGCACATCTGTCTGTTCTTGACTGACAGCGATGGGGAGGAAAACGTTTTTGAAAGCTAATGAAACTGGAGGACCACTCCATTGTCATCAGCCCCAAAAGCGTGCTTTCAAAAAAAAAATGTTTCTTATTCTATTTAAATCTGTGCCATCAGTCATATACCTTTCTAAAATGGGCCTGTGATACATCAAGAGAGAGACTCACTATTTTTAAACAGAGGAATGATGGAAAGGTGAAAAAAGACAGATCATGTCTAGACGGGCATTTACACTTTTTGTTGCCTACTTCAATTTTATCTGGAATCTAATGTGTCCCCAGGCGCCACTCGCATCACCATTTCAGACGTCAGATTCTGACAATTTTCCTTGTATCTCAATAAGATTTACATGTTGATGGGTGACATGGATTGACAGAGTGCACCGAACAGAAATAACGTCACCCACTCTTCCAAAAATCCAAAAACTTCTGGCAGAATTCCGGCAATACTTAATACATCGAGTTAATGTGGCAGTGAGATGCGTACAGACTGCTCATGAAGGTTTCAAGGTTTGCCCACAACGTTTCTATGAATATGAAGGATGCTGTGAGAGCAGTTGAATCTGTGACCTGCAGCAAACAAGTCTAAGGGTCTGTAGCCTTGGCAACGGCTCTCTGAAACTGTACATGAGTTAAATGCTCACATCAGCATGCTGATTTGGTCATAAACCAAAGCACAAAATAACATTTGCAGCAGATTATGGCAGCTTGATGAAAGGTCAGGGAATCCAATCACAGCCCATCCATCCTCTGGGGACCATGGATGATGTGCACCAAATTCCACAGCAACCCATCCAATAGTTGTTGAGTTGTTTCTTTTAAAGCAAAAATGTCAACATCATGGGGCCACCAGGGGAAAAGTCATGGGATTTAGATATATCACTGCGCAAGGGAAAAGTTTGACCCTCTGGTGGCGCCAGAGGAAAAAGTCATAGGATCACTAACGTCATTACAATGAATCCGCTCGGGATCTTGAATATCTGTAGCAAATTAAATGGCAATTAACGTCATACTTGTTGAGATATTTCACTCTGAACCATTAAAGTCAACCTTATGGTGGCACCAGAAGAAAAGTGCAGAGATCTCCAACATCAGACGGATTTACCCTCTGGGGACCGTGAACGTCTGTACAATATTTCATCGTTATCCATCAGGTAGCGGTCGGGATATTCCAGTCAGGACCAAAGTGGTGGGCCAACCGACTGACTGTTGGACATTGCCATCCCTGGTGCCACACTGCTAGCGTGGCTAAAAATTGAAGAAACAACGTGGGGTCTTTTTATTTATCTCACTCTTTTCTCCTGTCTTCATCACCCTGTTGACACCTTGGCAGCTGGGTTGTGGCGCCTGTTGTACGGTGCCCTTCTGCGGCCGTTTTTCTCTCAAGCAGATAAACCTGCGTTCCCATCGGGTCACGACCGAGGCACAGACCTCATCCATCTTGCTCGCCATCTGTCTTGACCTCATGTATATTCCCCAAGAAAATGGATGGAGGGTGGGGTTCAAATATTCTGTTTCTCCCTATCTCACTTCCTACTTAACCTCTTCCATCCCTCTGGTCACTCAGTTTGAATCTTTAGCTGTGCCACGGCGTCGGAGCAATAGCTAGAACAACACGGCATGGGTGCAAAGATGCATGAAGTGTAATGTGATTTAAATAAAGGGAAATGCTGAATGTCAGCAGCAGTTGCGGTAATTGTTTTTTTTTTGTACACAGCCACAATATCATCCCCCATATTCATATTACACGTCCAGCAGACACAAGGGGTCATGTTTCTGGCCACATGATGAATATAAATGAAATATTCACTTTTGTTTACTCAATGTTGCTCCACTAATTTGGGCTCCACCGCTTTTAGCTCACTGTGATTGATAGCTATTTGCTACCGCCGTCGCACAATAGGCATTGGATCCAATGTTAATAAAGAAATATTGATAATTTCAGCTTCCCAGTTGGTACTTGAAGCGAAAACTGATGAATAATCACAGCAGAAAGAAAATCAACGCCAGCGTCCCAATAATATTCGTCCAGAAGTTTAAAGACGTGAACAGTCGGTACCGCGCAGCACAGTCCCTCCAACCATCCTCAGTTATTCTCTTTGTGTCTCTCTGTCCTCGAAAGCACACATACCAACAGATGAAGAGGAGGAATGACGCTCCTCTCTCCAATGTTCCATTCAACTGGTCCTTACCCTCTCTGACATCATGCTTGGAAGCGTGAATGCCTCTCTCTCTCTCACACACACACACACACAGAAACATACTGTTGGGAACATCTCGGATTAAGCGTGACCTGGGGGTCAACATATGCTGTCGGTGTAGTGCACACGCAGCACTACTGCTTCCTGTTTCTCCCTCAACGCGCCGCATCGTAGACTCTGACCAGCTGAACACAAGGCATCAACAACTTCCTGGTGGGCTGGGTAGACCAGAGTGAAGTATTTTAATTAATAAAAAAATAAAAAAAACTCAGTCTGCGCAACTACTGTACACTTGGACATTGGGGGTCGTTGTGAGTTGTTGACCTTTTACTTTTCCAGACCGAGCAAGGAAGTGAAACAAGCTTCATTCTGAGTAGAGGAACGGGGGTGAGAGGTTGATATGGAGAGGAGGGAGTTCAAGTTACTATTATAGTATTATGTTTGTAAAACTGACCACACAATGTTGGACTCTATTTATAGGTAGTATTAGGTAACTGTAGGTTGTAATTCGCGTGGCACCAAGCAATATAGGCGAACAAACACAAATAGTTTGTGTTTTTGAGTGATCTTAATTTACTTATTTGTGTGCAGTCCACGTTCCAAACGGTCACTCTGGGAAGTTGCAGTGCAGACAGCTAGCTGTTGTTTTTATTGGCTCACCTGCATGACATATGTTTTAGTGATTGGATCTTCAAGAACCCCCCCGAAAAAAAGAAAAAATGGACATGAATTTCGTAACGGATTATGCAAATTGTAAATATTTAGTGTCAGAGCGTCGCCTCTAGATACAAGAGGTAAAACCAAGTACGGGTGATAATGTATTTGGATTGTTGTTGGATAAACATTAAAAGTTAAGATATTTCACCAAAGACCACAAATAGAAAATCCTTATGCAACGGGCCGTCATGTCTGTTGACGATGGAGACGTCCCCTTGCTCTCGTGCTGCTTATTCAACCTTTTTTAGAACAACCTCTGTGTTTTGAGGGGGAAAGTGGGCTGCTCGTTGCTAGCAAGAGAACTGCGGTCATCTGCAAGGTGTTCAATCACACATGTGGTCTGGCCCTCTGGCTGGCGCCGGGTCCAGTTCATCTATCTTTGACGATAGAGAGAGTATGGCTCTCTCGTCCCGTTAGCCAACAGGTGGAAATGCATCACAGTAAAACAGATGATATCGAGGCTCGGCATAATTCTCGTTTTTTTTTTGGGGTGTAATCAAACATGTTTTATAAGGCTATGCAGCCATCCCTGTTTTATCACCTGCAATTCCCCCCCCCCCCCCCGCCCCCCCTTCCCTTTATTGCTTATACCCTGTACCGAGGAGCTGAAAGACAGGTGCACAGGTGAGAGTAAATCCTTCATTTCTTCAGGAAATGGTGTTTGCTTTTAAAAGTCTGCAGCGGGTTTCGGTTTTCTTATGAGCTCCTCAGTCAACCACACAGCCTGTCATTGCCCGCCTGCTTATATCATTCCAGTTCAATGCTTATAAGTATACGATTCCTCCGAAATAAGCCTGTGATATAAAATGGAAAGCCTTCGGAGAATGATAGCATCGCCGCAGCCATTGCACACACTCCCTGGGTGTTCCGGAGAAATCTCCTTGGCTGAGAGCCGAGGTTTTGTGTTGATGGATGTGACACAGACGGGGAGGGATTCTTTATAGAC
Source organism: Ophiodon elongatus (assembly GCA_016806645.1). Taxonomy (NCBI): domain Eukaryota; kingdom Metazoa; phylum Chordata; class Actinopteri; order Perciformes; family Hexagrammidae; genus Ophiodon; species Ophiodon elongatus. Next base: position 203,612 of record JACSYO010000694.1, on the reverse strand, counting down.
TTTTTGGAGCCTAATGCTTTGATGCTTTTTCGAACACCGTAGTCTTTCAATCTTTTTTATGCAGACGGTGTATTTTCTTTGAAGGTACATACACATTGTGCGTGCCATTTTTTCTTTTTTTTTTTTCAATAATATAATATGACGTACAATATTTACATCTATGGGCCTGCATTCATCAAACTGCTGTAATACATTTTGAGGACGAGTAAAATATTCAAACGAGAATGAAAAGTATTTGTGGTATTTCTTTTTACTTAAGAGACAATAGACTTCTAGAGAGCTCCAGAGTGGTTTGCCCCATTGGCAGTGGTTGTGTAGGCAGAGGCGACACCAGTGTGACATGGTTTGGCTTTCATGCAATATACCAATATGAAGCAATATGTAAAATTCAGATTGTTTTAGATTGCTATTGCAGCTGCTGCTTTCTTGTTAGTTCTGAATGAGCTTTGGATATATTATACGTTACACCACTTTCCTGCATTCCTCAGGAATGCAAATGACAAGAGCAAAGCTGTCTTGGGTTAAGTTTGCTTTCCTTGCATCTTTTTTTCGCCTGCACCCATCGCCGTGGACGTAGATTCCTCCCTCTTTTGTTTTGCTGGTGTATCTCCCCAGCCAGCAACAAACTTCCTCCAGTTTGGCTCGGCCCCTTTTTCTCATTCCCTCGGTCGTTCCATCCCGATTTCATCCCGAAACCACCCCGCCGTCGGTTTGATGCCGTTCAACGGGTCCACGGTTGACGATGCTACCGCTCGCACAAACGAGGCAAACAAAGGCGGCGAAAAGAAGATTGATGTTACACGTAAACATTATTTGAACGACTTAAAGAATGAGCTTTGCAAATGTTTCACGAGGGAGGAAACGCGTGTTTGTAAGACATCAAGGATGTCAAGAATGTAAAAAAAAAAAAAATAGCTTTAGTTTTGTTTACAAGAACAACTTCACAGGACACCTTTTAATTGCTCCCAACGACAGGCATTTCACACAAATAAAATAAAACGCTAACCCTAACCCTAACCCTAACCCTAACCCCAACCCTAACCCTAACCCCAACCCTAACCCTAACCCCAACCACTGAAACAATGTACGGACTTTTAAAAGAAGCCAAAACGTGACAGAAGTAAGTTAAATCCCTCTTTGATTTGCTCCTGTCTGAGCACACACACGATTAGTCATTTGGTCGCTCGAGAGCTGCTCCTAAAGATTTTTCATCGCGCCAGGAGGGAGTGAGTCGTTTGATACGTCTCCGGAAAAAAGAAAAAAAAACCTTTAAAACTCCTCCGTCGGTCGTGAGTCTTCTGGGGGGGGGGGGGAGTGCTGCTGCTTTGTATTACTGCCTCACTGCTTCATAACCTTTCAACAGACCGGGGAGTAAAGGTCTGCCTTCATCCCCGAGGCATTACAGAACAATGTAAACAGTGAGGCGGCCACTGCTACTTCATCGGGCTCTGAGAGACAGTGAGGTCGCGGGGTTAAACGTCCCGCGGTGACTCATTCCCTGTCAATGAGGCCGAGGTTGAAGGCACTCCGCAGCTGCTCATTGGTGAAAGACAGAGGAGGGTTTTGTCAGACCAGCGGGGAGGATGAAACTGATTTGAGCTTAATATAGAGGCTGCCGGGATGACGGGGTGAACCTTGACCTGTTGGGGAGGAGAGTTCGTCCCCTCTGACAGGATGTGTTGCATGATGCTGGAATGACTTTAATAAGAAACAGGAGGACGAGTCAAAAAAACAGAGTGCTCTGTTTAAGGGCTGTTTTCATGCTTTTAGGCAGTTGTACGTCTTTCTGTCACACAGTGTTCACACTATTTCAATTTTTTTTTCTTCTATTCTCTCATCTCTATGCTGAGCGTCTCATTCGTCATGTGACCAGGCCAGTGTGTATATGAGGCATTGCCCAAACAGGCAGGGACAAAGGCCGTGTGTCCATGGAGAGAAATGGAAGTGAAAATTGAGAATATTGGCAGAAAAAGAAAAAAAAAAGGGAGTGAAGGAAGAGATGGAGAAATGAAACCAAAGCAGAAATGTTTCTGAAGCCGCTTACCTGCCGTAGTCCTCGCGTAGTCCTCGCGTAGTCCTCACTGTACAATAGCATCACAGTGACCATGGCTCACACATTCCAAGGCAAACGCATTTTATTTCACAGATAATGTAGCACGAAATAGAACAAACAGAACCTCGGATGATGTAATACCCACTTTAATACCCATTGACAATTTGTCTGAGTGTGTGACAGGCTGAAAATGTGTGCATGCGTACGTAAGAACTATTAAATTATAGCGCGACTAAACTGAGGATCTTGTGTGGATTGATTTTCACCTCCTTTTTAAAAAGAAGTGTGGATGAAATGCAAACTGGATTAGTTGTTTACTGGAGCGGAGTGCTTTGGAGCTTCATCAAAGACTTCAGAATTGTGTTGTACACTCTGGATAAGAGACGCCTGGAAATGCAATATTCTTGCCTTGCGTATTCTGGGATGCTTAAAAGGGTGGCACTTGTACTGACGACTACATTAGTTATCTTAAGTGACAGTCTCCTCTAATGCAGTGGTTCCTAACCTTTTATGGCGTTCCACTTTTCTCCTCACAGACCCCCTGTCGTCGGTTGCATAATGTCCAATGTTTCAGAATAATAATAATCATCTTTTTACATTATTATTTCTGACTGAAACTTGGAAATTCTCTTGTGACCCTTAATTTGTTATCTTGCAACCGAAAAAGAAGGTTCCAAGGTTCTCTGAGCCCTGGGTATAATAAAAAGATTTTAATATTGCATGGCTGGCTTTTGCATTTGTACAGTATGCGACCGTGTTTTAAATCAACCTCGTGAAAAGCAGTGTATAATTAAAGTGTGCCATTCTCAGTGAAGCCGTATGCTGAGTGATGATGAATATAATCATGTCACTTAAACTTAAACTTAAAAAGTATGCGGAGTGACTGGGAACAGTATTATGTGACATAATCACTATGATTATCATTTTGCTGCGTTTCTTTCTTCCACTCTACCTGTTTAGAAATACTTCTCTCACTAATCATTATGTATTCTGCATAATAGTCTCACTCCGAGAAGTGGTTTGATTTGTAATATTTAATAATAATAATAATGAATCCTACGAAGAGACAAAAAGGAACAGATACGGTGACACCGGCAAAAAGAAATGATGTTCTTTTCCGGATATTAAAAACTAATATTGCAACGTGAGTAACAAAATGGAATGTTTGCTCGATACACTGATTCTGTGTGTGTTTTTATGTATTCCACGTGCGCTCATCTTTGCAGAGGTTCCTCCGTGTGCTGCCTCATTTCTAAATGATAACAACTTGGGGGAGATCAAAGTGTCTCATTAAGAGGCAGACACAAATCCCAACCACACTTTGAAAGCACTCTGCACACAGCGAGAGCCGAGTGCGTTTTCAACCGAACGCTTCATCCAGCAGATATAAACAACACTGAGCCCGATTCCGCTGGTGTTTCCATACGGGCCTGTTGCTGTTACCCTAGAGGCCATTGCTTCTGTACCGGTGAGTCGTATCCAGTGCTACATGTGTGTGTGTGTGTCCCCCCCCCCCCCCGTGTGTGTGCGATATCTTTACATCCATGTCTCCCTCTCGTCCGACACTCAGTCAATGTCCTCGTTCTTGCCTGAGATCTCCCTTTTGTCCGTCTGACTCCTGCGAGTGATAAGGAGGACCAGCTGACAAGATCCGCTTTATGTTTCCGCCTCTCAAACTGCTGCCTTCACTCAACCCCCCCCCCACCACGCCCCCGCCCCCCCGCCCCCTCCCCCCCTCCCAAGCCGTGGGTGGAATAGAAAGACGGATTGTCTTTGTGGTTCACGTTCTCAGCATTTTTGAGTTGTGCGGCCAGCAGGAAGACAATGACGGAGAAGATGACCCGGTCGACGTGTGCGAGACGCAAAACCACCGATGAGTTAAATATTCAATTAATAACGATGAATATGTGCCAATTACGGCGGCTACTCCAATTGGACAACAATGCTGATTTGTGCTCCATAACAATCCACTTGATCTTCATGGATGATGCTGTGTAATGTAGGATGTTTCCTCCTTTCTTTCTCTTCCCTCTGTTAAGGTTTTAAGATCATTAAAAAACTTTCTCTCTGTGGCTACCGGTTCACTAATGTATTGATTGATAATGCTAAATATATATCAAGAAATGCAGTCAGTGCAAAAGCTGCCACTTTCTCATGCGAGAAAAATAAAGTTTTCTTGAAGACTTTAAGGTAACACGGGGTGAGTAGTTGATATTCAAATGGTCACTTTTGGGGTGAAGTATTCCTTTTTAAGATGACGGGTCCCTCTCTGCTACCCAGGACTCTTTTCATTACTTGTAAAGGAGCCAGTCTAAATTGGTGCTTGCACAATAGATTACAAAGCTTTAACAGTATTTTCAATACCCATTATTTTGGCCAGGATTTTCATCATTAAACTCTCAAAAACTAGACCCAAATTACTTTTTGTGTTTCTCAAACTTCCGAACGGTCTATAAAGCCACCGTCTTATGAATTTAAACGCTTTTCTCAATTATTTCTCCTTGATTAATTCCACGTTGGCCCCCTTTTCTCCTCATGGTGAGTCTACATTTGTAGCGTAAAACCTCGAGTGTGTCTTTTCAGTAGAAATACTTAAAAAAAATAGCCCTTTTTTTGGCTCGAAAGTTGGCTGTTAACAAGTTGGCCTTCATATAAAACAGTGGTGGCGGTCAGCTTGAATTAGGAAACATGTTTCTACACCGGAGAATAGTAGTTAAGTGCTCACAGAAACTCATAAAACCAGTGTGGCGATATATAAACTCCACCAACAACACGGCCCTAATCGATTCAGGTCTCTGTAAAAGTTGGTATTAAAAACACACACCGGGAGGTGCACACACTCTGACCCGCTGTCATCGGACAGCGTTCGGCCAATAGGCATCTGTGCGTGTGCGCCTGTGTGTGTTTGTGTGTGTGTGTGTGTGCGTGTGTAACTGAATCTGTGTGCTTTTTCTTCTTTCTTTATTTAATATTTTCTTTTTTGGTCGATGTTTTTCATGCAGCTCATGCATGACTCGCATTCACACTCTCTTTCTCTCTCTCTCGCTCTCTCTCTTTCTCTCTCTCTCTCTCTCTCTCTCTCTCTCTCTCTCTCTCTCGTGGTGTGTGAAATCACAGTCAGTGGTTCGGTTTGATGTTTACAAGGCTGTACAACAGAAGGCTCCCTTGAGGACGAGCAGATCTTAAGACTCAAGACGCCCTCCTCATCAGAGGTCTCCTTCCATCTCCCCGACTGTCTTTCACCACCTTCCCTTTTTTTCTGTTCCCCCTCACCTTTTTCTCTCTACTGCGTCTTTTGTGGGGTTAAGTTCTGACTTCTTCTTTTTTTTTCTTTTTTTCTGCTTCCACACACTCTCACTCACACACACACATACATACATGCTGACACTCACACCCGCTGCACAGTCACCTGTGTGAGCAGTCCTGACAGTTAGATAGATGAGTTTAGGAATCTTTGACAGCGTAGGACAGCGACCTTGCTGCGTGTCCACAAACACACACCACAATTGATTCTTATAAACAACCTTGAATGTTGATGACTCTGGAAAAACTCCAGATTGTGTTCAATGACAAAGTTTTTAACATTCAGTGCCAGCCTTTTTCTTTCCGTCTTATCCTCCACACTGGTACTTTATTGTTAAATAAAGGTCAAACTTGTGCCTGCATGTAAAGCTGTCATTGGGCCTAACTTGTGCACTGCAGAAATGTTGAATACAAAAGAATATTTCTTGAGGTGCTGCACTGCAGATACTTGCCTTGAAACCTGGTACATTCATGGTACCCAGAGGATGAATCCTGTATGGTTTTAGGTGAACTCCTGACCTTTCCACATTCAAGGTCTTAATGTTTTTTTTTCCTAAAAAGTCTTAATAGTTATTTGATTGCCATCAAATTTACTACGCACATTCATGTCCCCCTTCAGGATGAATCGTACTAACGTTGGTTCTTCTCCTAACTTTTGACCAAGCACGAACCAGCAGATTTCTTTGGTTTACGACCAAATAGGCCCCTTTTCACAGCCATTCGCATGTCATTGCAGGGTAAGCACGGGTGTAATGAATCACAATCAGTCAGGACCCTGGTATTGTTCACGCCGGCTCACTAGAATGTCTGTGACACACTAAATGAAGCAGGACCGTAATGAATTTGATCGCCTGTGTTTGCCCTGCCATGACGCAATTCAGCGCCAGTCGCCACAACCTCTGATTTGGCGAGAATGCTGCCTTCGTTCAACCCCGTGGCATCTGGAAACAAATTGGGATTTATTTCTACATTTCTTGTACCAAGTAATAATGTGTCACAGGCATTTATCCCTCTGTTTACCGCTGCTTTTTCTCCTCTCATAGAACCGTTTGAGTGAGTGTGACACGAGCAACTCCTTTTAAGTTGTTGTTCCAGATGTTTACTCGTTTGTCGAATCGCCCGTTTTCTGGTTCCGTTCCACAACTTGGACAAGACACCGAAGGAAACTTTTGTGCCGACCACAGCAGAGCAGCGGAAACACGACAGATTACCACCGTACAAAGCAGCGATGTGATTGTTCGGAAACAAAAAGAGCTGGCAGAGCATGTTTTCTAAAAACATGCCTCTCATTTGAGGGTACAAGAAATATGGGAATACTTGAGTGTCGCACATTATTTTTGGGCCATGGTTTTCTGTGTCTGCTCATCTTAATAATGCATGATTAAAGAAGACTGGAGTCTAAGCCACAGGCGTCAGCACACTCGTGCTGCAGTTAATCACAGATTTGGAGAGAAATACTCACACGGGCTGCTTCAGTTCTTTCGTCATATACACATACAGCCTTTTCTGTCTGCATGAGAGCAAGATGTCCCCCCTCTCTTCGCTCCGCACTTTCTCTTTTCTTCTCATTCCTTTAAGATCTGGTGTAATCAAACGCGGCTATCGGTGTCGTGCATTTTTTTACTGCCGAAACAGAAGGATTACGGGCGTCTAACGCGTCATCTTAAAATCAAGACACACACACAGTGGTTTCACATGGATATCCATTGTCGAAGAAACAAGCTGCCACTATATACCAGTCTAATTATACTCAATAGCAGGTTACCATTTTATTTCAAATGCTGCCACTGCAATCAAACTGTGTATTTTGTAATCATTTCTATTACTATCTCTTGTCCCATTTGGTATGTCCACGAATGTTCTAATGCATTTCCGTGCCTCACGTAAAACCCCTTGAATTGCCTCCGTGTTTGGAAGATACTGCAGATATTGCCTTGCCTTTTGCTGCTTTAAAAGCGTCAAAGACGGCACTTTTGATTGATGCTATCTTAGTGGATTCAGCACTAACGTGTGTGCAGAAATTGCTCGGTTGTAGTCAAAAGGTCCCCCAAGGAATACAAGCCTAGTGTGGTTGTATAGTATTTTTTATATCATGTTTTCATTTTGCATAGAGTCAGTTCTCTGGATATGCAGACTCTAGCTGTCACATCCATATTGTTCTTTTTCTGGACATCATATGGTTAAAAAATAAATATATATATATATATATATATATATATATATAATGAAAAATAACATTTGTTTAGCAGTAGCAGGGTTGTGAAGTGAAATCATGTGCTAGCAAGCTGGTGCTTGAGCAAGATGCTGAAGGGGTGTTTTCTATAGCTGACCCTGTGCTGTGACTGAGACACCGACACGGACATTTTTACAACAGGGATCAATATTGCCTGATATCTTAATTTTTTTTCCCTTTACATCTTGCCAAAACGTTCAGTATGCTGACACTGAAAAGTGGGTCGGGTGGCTTCTGAACCTTTTAAAGTGCTTTGCTAGAACCTCCAGCTCAGCAGAACCTGCCCCTCAATCCCATTTCCTTTGAACCAGACCCTCATACACAACGTGTCAACAGTATCAGGCCGAGCCTTTGATGCCGTTCAGACTCCGGAATCAGCCATTTATTTTTATCTTCCCGGTTTACGACCACATTTTGTTCCATCTTTATTTATTTATTTCCTCCTCATTTATTTTCTCCTCATGTCTCTAACCTTTTAACTGCTGTGTATGTGATAATAAACTTATAGTCTGTCTAGATCACCTGCCCTTGGACACAGGTTTCAACCAGCTGGCTGTGAGCGCAGATGCTGAAAGCTCATCATCACATAGACGGTTACTTACGGTTTTATGAAAAGAGGTCTGTGTCCATGACATTTATCAGGACATTATAATAAAAGATGGTTTTGGATATAAACACGGGGAGTAGTTATGTTGTACACATCAAATATATAATATAAGTCGCTACTGAAACCTAACTCGGGTAACATAAAGTTTATTGCCTAAGTCGTTATTCAGACACACATTCTTAGCCCTCTGCTTTCTATACATAATCAAAGTTCTTCAAGCATTATTTTTTTTGCCTGATGATACTTGGGGTCATCTGTATTCTGTAAACTGTCCCTTTTCTGTTAAGCGGATGATGAGGAGGAGGCAAATATCAACTGTCAGCAGACAGCCTTGGAAGAACAACAGCCACTTAATATCTGTGCATACATGATGCTGTCATTGAACAGTCCAAACAAAGTTAGCATTTTGCAAAAGCGATCCAACAGGAACCAAAATATGGAGGAGTAACTGCTGAATAGGGCCGTTTTTCGACATGTAACAGAGGGGAAAGCACAGGTGCAAATACTGAAATGAAGGATCTCACAGGGACACTTGAATGGAACAGAGTGGATGTATTTCCCAGCAGTGCGGTAATAAGTTGGTATGGGAAAAAAAACAAACATACACAACTCAAGTTGCAAAGGCGTAGTGGCGCTGTACCTGTCGACCTGTCCGTTCCTGCTCCTGCTCGTTAACTGATTCATGAAGCAAAAGTGAACTGCGGTCGATAAGGCGCCGTCCGTGTCACGTTTCCAAATTCCGACGCCGCACTCCCTCGAGTCTCCAGCAATACGCCCGTCAAGTGTGGATTCGATCGGATGAGCGGTTCTCGAGATATGCCGAGTACACACAGACACACAGACAGAGATTCCTTGCGTTATAGTTAGATGTGTGTACAAACATATATGCATTCAGACATAAAACTCTCACATAACAGTGAACATGAACAGGTGTCAGTCCCCTCTCAGCGGCGTTGGGATACTTGGAGTCCTTGAAATGCCTGTGATGACCCTTGACCTCTGTGTCTACTGTTTCCCCTCCAGGACTGGCTGAGTAAGTTTGGCTACCTCCCGCCCCCTGACCCAGTGACTGGTCAGCTCCAGACCAAGGAGGCCCTGACCAAGGCCATCAAAGCCATGCAGAAGTACGGAGGGCTGAAGGAGACCGGAGTCTTGGGTATGTGGCCGCGTGTGATGGCGCTGAAACGGGAGGATTATGTTGGCACTTTGGATGGATGGAGGCGCTGCGTGTGCGTTTCACTTCCCGACTACCCTACGGGAGAGTGAGGGAGCGACTTTAGAAGTGTACCTGGGGAAGAAAATATAAAGTGCACCCTTCAGTAGAATGTCATCCAAGCAGAATATGGCTTTAGAAACTGGCAGTTTGAGTCAATCATTCTGACAAAACAACCCATCGAACGTTAGACGGGTAAAATGTATTTCAGCTATTTTGTATTGGATTGCATGAGATCACACAGATGCCCACACCCCCTTTTGAAACACTTTGTGAACATAAATCACACTTGATGTCACACACACTCACACACACACACACGCATGCACACAGTAGAGTGACAGTACTGCATGTGATTGATGACCGTGTTGTATGTAAAACAGGTTATTGATCAGTATACCATCTTCTATTCTCTCTTATACATCATTTATCGCACATACAGTGTATTGTCAGCCTCACACACACACACACACACACACACTACAATTCTCTTCTACAAACAATGTCCTTCTTTGTATCACACACACACCACCGCTCCATCTCACGTAACACCTGTAGAGGGCAGAACGCATCATCCCGTGTGACTGGTTATAAGACGGTGGAGGTTGTGCGTGAGCAAGTACAATTTATGGCCCCCGACTGCAGTGGGAGAGAGGGAGCATGATTATGCATGTGAGAGGGGATCGTACGGAGCATGTATGATTTATGGCCTAAACGGGCTCTCTTGCACATGCACATATGTATGCATATGAGCATGTACAGTATGAGTTACAGCTACTGAAACATTCATTTGCAAACAGTCGTTGAGCCACAGTGTTTGATGTCTTCCACTGCGTTTATGTTAAACATAATCTGTAATCAGGCGTTTAAGTAACTTTCCCAGCCGTCATGAAACGGCCGTAATAAAGTCCTATTTACGGTGTTGTATTAATATTCGTAATTGATGTTCCTCCATTAGCCTGCATCCTAATTACCTGTCCTCTTTCCCTTTTAGACCAAGCCACGACGGGTCTGATGAAGACACCCAGATGTTCCCTGCCAGATGTTTCTGAGGCGGAGGGGTCAATGGGCCGCAGGAAACGCGGCTTGAACCCTCAGAATAAATGGAGTAAGAGGCATCTTTCCTGGAGGTAAGGATACATTAAATGATTTATCTGTCTACTCGATACTATAAGGTTACAGCTCCAACAAAAAATTATGTCAAGAACGATGCTGAATGTTGCAGAGTGCTTCACTAAGATGAGATCATCGAGTCAATGGAAATGTGCCCAATTCACCCCACTAGGCTGGAGGCAACAAAACAATTCACTTTTTTTCTTTTTAAAGTGTGATATTGTGCAAATACATACGACAACGTTTCAGTGTTTGTGTTTCAGTATAGTTCAATCTGTGTCAAATGAGACCAGGTTATCTAAGCCCAACATGATTCCGTTCAGTCCAGCTCACATAAACCATCACATTTCCACTATTTTTCTCCTCCATCTGTGCAGCCCTTGGTAGATTAGATTAGGCTGCTCTTCCTCAAGGCGGAAATCTGTTGGTTTCTGGATCAATTTTGGCTCAGAGGAAGAGCATGAAATGCATGGAATGTTTTTTTTGTTTTTTTTGCACACAGACAGTAATTGCATCTCCGGGTCTACGCAGTTCTACTCCAACAGTCATTTGTATGATTCCTAAAGATGAAATCAATTCTACAGACGATACCGTGCGCGGTAGAATAATATGGTCCATATGGTTGAATGCAGCTGGACCATCAGTCAGGGCAACACACAGCTTAGTGGGAAAACAGCAGATGACGACACAGTAGAGCATTTTCTTGGCCTTTGCTGATTCACACAGGCTGTCAGGGCTGATTCTACGGGGAGATGATCTAAGCTGGTGCGTGCCAGTCTGTGTGATTATGTGTCCACCCGTGAGGAAAAAGACAACAATCGACACATTAACGCAGTTGATACCGACACGCATGAAACATGTAATTCCCTTGGACATCACCAAAGCCGTTGGTGTGGTCTGCGCTGACCAGGATCAGAAGGAGAGAACACATTAGACCAGTTTTCAAATCCTTACATTGGTTTCCTGTCAGTTTTTCGTATTGATTTTAAAATTATTAAACTTTTTTTTGAAGCACTTAATGGTCTCGCCGGCATATGTCTTTCATACAGTGTATGAACCAGTGGATCCCCTCAGGTCCTTCTGCACACGTCTGTTCGCTTTTAGCTACAAGTCTTTGAGCCGTCTGATGGAACTGAGGATCTGAGAGCTGCTGGAACTGTGGAAATCTATAACCATCAACTTAAAACCTACCTATTCAGCCAGGCCTTTGATGAAGCGTTTTTTTCTTAAAAAAAAATGTTGATGTTATTTTACTTATCACTTATTTTTTTGTATTTAAGTTGTATAATTTCATTCTAATTCTTGAATCTAGCTTTTATTTCACGCTTTATTACTAATACTACTGTTATCATAGCTTTTAATTCTCTTATTACATTTCTTTCAATCCTCTTGAGGGCATTGGTCTCAAATTGTCAAACGTTAAATCGCTGAACTGCTTTTGTCTTTTCTGTTGTTCTTCACGGTACGCTCTGGTTTTTGGCTCGTCAGTCATCTGTGACGCACTTTGAACCGCACTGTGAAACATGCTGTACAAATACAGTTTGATTGACTGCTTTATGCACGCACAAGCACATGCGGAAAAAGAACAACACACACAGTACTATACAAACCAACCCGCACTGAGGTTGGACTTCCTTTATTCTCCCTAGCATTGTCATTGGGAGCGTGTTGGCTCATGTTAGCATTTAGCTCAAAGCACCGCTGTGCAGAGCGTACAGCATCACAGAGCTGCCAGCATGGCTGCAGACCCAAACGTTTGCGCGCACAGTGACAGCTGCCGCCTTGTATTTGTTGCCCAACACCAAGCTCAGCTCTTTCGGCTCCTTTTGAATATGGATCGCTCGGCCAGTGTCAGATGTGAATTTTGGCCTCGCAAAGTTTTTAATTATACTTGGAAATAATAGCTTCTAAATGGTGTGATTACACATTAGGAGAACTAACAGCTGCAGAATGTATACAAATGAGACCGTTTTGGCATATACACACAATAACCTAAAAAAAAAATATATATATATATATATATATACATACATACATATGTATGTATATATAAGTATATATATATATATGTATTGTTATTTACTGTGATATACAAAACACAGTACGACTGTACTGTCTTCTTGGTTGTATTTATACTCTCCTCTCGCTGAATGCTAGTGTTGGGCCTTTTCTCACAAGTGTAAGTGGTTGAATTGCCTTAGTTTAAATGAGGAGCAGGGTGTTTACTGCTGACAGGTCAGCACGGCATCTCAGCTCAGTGGGGTGTTGCTTTGCCAGGAGCTGCAGTATGTACCTGACTGCTGGAACACACTGAAACAGACCGGTAGGCTGTCAATGCCCCGGCTATGCTCTCAGAATATGTGATGTTGGGGTTTTTTGTTGGTCATGAAAGTCAATTTCATTTGTGAAAGTGTATACGCAGCGCTGAGGATGCACTTGAGGGCAGATCAAAGGTGGCGGTAATCTGTTCGGTGGACACGTAAGAGTTAAACACGCATTCATGTAACTGGGGAAAGTCTTTATTTCAGCCACTCCAGCCCGAGCGGCGGAGATTGAGCCCACGGGTCAAATGGGTCAAAGCAGAACCTGCGGAGGAAAGATGACCCCGAGGAGGCTAACGGATCTGAGATGAGCAGCGAAATGAGGCGAGATGCGGAGGGGATGCAGGACATCAGGGCACTGGAGGATTGAAGAAGCACGTCGATATGCAGGAAACGGTGGAAAGGCTGTCGGAGCGCGAGGGAGTGAGGGGGCTGCAGGAGATATAAAGCAGCGAAAGCAGGACAGAAAATAAAGTAAGCGCCCGGACTGAAGGGAAGACGTTGAAGACGCCGAGGCAGCAGGATGAAGAGGAGTTGTATAACGTCGAGTTGAGCTCCTTTCTGAGAGAAACAAAGAATTAAAGACGTGCATCTGTCTGCTTTTTTATTTTTGTCCCTGCTTTTCCTGCTCCTCGCTGATTTGCAGTAACAGAATGAGACTGCGAAGAGGGACGAGTTCAGAGGGATGAATCCCATGTCACCCGCAGCAGGATAGTTATGGCTTATTGATAACATTATGGCGGCCTTGTCCCTGTGGCATTGCCTTGTTGAGATAATCCCCCACATCCACCCACCGAAAGGCTTTGAGTGAGAGATACAGACACTTCTTTTGGGGTCAGGATATGATTGCACTGGGGCTCTCTTAAGGTCTCAGCCGAGCTGGAAAACCGAGTGGCAGCAATCCAGCAGCACACTGCACCGCTGCTGTTGTACATACCCAACATCTGCTTCAGGGGGAACCGGCATGCACACTGCTATGCAGACCTGCTGTTTTTATCACCGGAATATTTTATTATCTTAATCTCCTCTCCGTACCGACTCTGCCAAAACTAGGACTACCCAATATCACCGCGCCTTAAGATGCCTTGAGCTCGGCCCCACTCGTCTTTGTGAAATAAGGCGGCCTGTCTTTTCAGTCCTGCAGGGGAACCACCTTTCTACTTTCAGCTCTCACATGTGTGTGTGTGTGTGTGTGTGCAGAGAAGCCGCGGTTTACTGGAAAGTTGAGCTGTACAGTACAGACCTTGTGTCTTTAGTATATTTCTTTTCAGCCTGGAGCTCCTGCCAAGAAACAGATAGTGAATGTAAAAGTGCTTTTTATTATCCACACTTGTGGATTATCTGTTAATTTCAGGTTCAGTCACATTTTCAGAGGTTGCCTCATGATGTGGTTTATCAATAAAGCAACAAAGTGAAGCGCTGATTTTTTTTTCTACACAGACCCGCAGCATCGGGGGCGTTTGCTGTAATTTAATGAGAGCACTTTTTTACCCAGGTTTTTTTGTTGAATGTGGAAAATGTGGTTAGTTGTTTTCCTTTTTATTAGAGAGATATTACCTGTAATATTCTGGTACTTGGAAAGTCATCACACACTCAAACACTCAACATCCACTGTACACTCATGGAGTCCTACACCTTTTTGCCTTCTATTGTATCCTGTGCCTTTATTCAGCTCCAAGGCCCCTCTATTGTTGATACATTGCAGAGAACATTTATATTATCTGCAGCAGATGAAGTGTCAAGGTACTGAATTCTGCTCAAATACGCCATTTAAAAAAATGAGTCGGGAGGGAAAACACCTACCTACACTATGGAAAAGTTATTCACTTTGGACTGGAGGTGTTAGTGGAATGCTTGCATTCACCTTCGGGTGCCATTCAGAACACAAAGGACGCTCACCGTTAAGGCCTCAGGGGTGTCGAGTTTAAGGATGTGTGTGGTTCATAACGAGAACAAATACAAAGCTTCCAAATATAATGAGAATTCAAGTAAGCAGATGTACATGTACATAACTTATGGGGTTATTACCAGAAGTACAAATGAATATGTGTGTTCTGGTTACTATAGCACCCATGTGCTTCATAAGTCTAATCAATGAAGTTACAAGTTACAATGAAGTTACATTAATCCCGTTTCGCACAAGACAGAAATTATACGGGCCGCCCTTTAAGTTGCAATGCAAACAGACTTTCCACTGAGATACCTTAATGCCGACAGATAGATAGATAGATAGATAGATAGATAGATAGATAGATAGATAGATAGATAGATAGATAGATAGATAGATACTTTATTAAACCAGCAAGGGAAATTTTTTTCGCTACAGCAGCGTTTTTACATACAGGTGTCCGAATTGGCTAAACTAGCATTGGCGCCAGCAAGCCTCGCGATGATTGAGCCTGGCGTTTGTAAAACAGCTTTCATAAAATCAAACGATATGCTGCGAAACTCTCAAGAGATGTCCCTTTCAGTCAGAAGTTTTCACTGGCGCGTCGTCAGAGACGCACATGACTCGCACCAGTGATGCAGTAACGTGCACTTTGAGCTCTGTCCTGCCGATAAACGTATTTATTACTGACTGCGCAGCTCCATGCGCTCAATAGCGCAGTTACGCAATGTGCCACAAGAGGGCGCTTGGACAGCGTTCAACAGGCTTTGTAACATAGACACTGAAAAACTCTAGATTTTCTACAGGTGGATGGAAGCAGTATCCCAATATTACGAAGTATTATTGGTGCGTCTAATGTGTCTAATGTGCTTTTTTTTATAGAGTCTGTAGTGGGAAAACTAATCTCCCTCCTCATTACAAATTTAGAACATTGTTTGGTTAAGGACCTTGCAAGGATGGTTTCATAGACATTCATCTGTCAGATAAGATGTGACACTTCTTTTATTTATTTTAATTTCAGGATGTCTAGAAGGTTTATTAGGTTAACTTAATGTGATTATACTTGCTCATATTCATGTCATTACATCTGGTATCTTCCCTGTCGGGGAATTCATCTCACTCTCATTCCAGTGTAATAGAAACGCAGCCTATTGGAAGTATATATTGTATTGTTTATTATTATATATGTGCATGTGAGGCCCATTATTCCTGCCCCTTCATGAACTTGAAACAAGAATCAGCAGCATTATTTATTTTATTTGTTTTGTAAGGGAAATATAGTTAAGTAGGGTTATGCTAGACAATAATGCAGTACACGTGAAATGCATTGCAAAACATTGCCCTACTGTTATTGATTTAAAGGTGTAAAGATTTGTTATTTGTTAATATCCATTTAATAGCCATTCTTTTCTTACAACTCGATAAATTGAAGATTAGCTTTTTAGACGAAGGGGAATTAAGAGAGACGAACACCTTCACTAAATCCAATTTCAGAGAATAAAGCCGACGAGCTTTCAACGAAGTCGAGCAGTTTATCACTTTCAATTTAAAATGCATCTTACTATCCAGATTCTGATTAGCTCTATTGGCATGATGGTGTTTACACATTTTTTTTCAAACCACTGACTTTTTATGTGCGTCAATGTGAGATTAAACCCAGATTTATGTTCCTGTAGGCGTTGTTTTTTCATTTTGTTTTTAAATCACAAACCTCATTATACTTGACTTCAGTCGTACGCTCCGTAGATTGTCCACTGTCGAGTAAAAAGACTCGCAGAGCCAGTACAACACTGTTGCATTGGTCGAAAACAAACGGCAAACATAAACCAGTCGGCAAAGATTACAAATATGAAGTTATGTTGTTTTGATAACCAAGGACATAGTTAATAGTCAGGTTTTGAATTTAATGACAGATTTTTTCTTTTGTTGATGCACGAATAAGTATAGAATCATCTTGAATACTGTGACATTGACCTGAGTATTTTATCTTTTCGCTTGCTTAATCTCACCACCTTCAGCCTGTAAAAATGCTCCTCCTTCCTCCTCCTCCTCCACCCTGTGTTTGTCAGCTGAGCGCCACAGCCACAGATTCACAGTCGGTCCAGGACTGCCTGCTCAGGGGTGTCGGGGTGTGCTTTGATGTAAGCAGTTCTTTATGGAGGTATTATATTTGATTGATGTGCAAACGTCTGACAGTACACTCTGTTCTCAGATATTTATTTGTGAGTCAATGATGCACACTCCCGACGCCGTGCTGCTGCTAAACAGCCCTCAGCCCCTGAGCCAGTGATGACTCCTGCTTTGTGCCGCGGCCCAAAACTCTTACATCTGCACTTTTTGTCTCCAAACTCCGCCGGCTCATGTGCTTATCACTTTCTAACCGCCCATCAGTCACGGCCATGAAATCTGAAGAAAATAAACATTCGCGCCATGATCACTCAGCCATCAGCTTTGATCAGCCCCAAGTTTATTCATTTTGAGAGAAAACCGTGCAATGATATGACAGGTTTTTGTTTTTCTGACTTTTTTTTCCCACTGACGTAACAACAGTTCTGTGAATACAACTTCTCCTCAACACAACCAGTTTGACTTACTGGGAAGTATGGTTATTCAATTTAGGAGTTAGTCGAGAGGATTGATACCGCTTGCATGTCTGAAAACTGAATTTGAAGCTAGAGCCAGCGTTCAATTAGCTTAGCTTAGCTTAGCTTAGCAGTGACTTTCTGGAGTGCTGTCATCACAGTGAGGTTGCTAGGCGAGGGGAGACTCCAGGTAGTTGGAAAGCAGTTAATACGTATTTCCTCACAACATAGAACAGTTCCTTTAAGCACACTGCCATGATTGACAGCGTGCGTTGGATGGATGTTGCAGTGAGACTTTTAACGGGAATTTTGACTTAATTTGGTCGCACAGTATATGACCGTATAACATGTCATTACTGATAGAAGAGCATTTTTATCACATCATAGTACAAATTTGTGTCCAAGAATATCCTTCAAGAAAAAAATTGTTGTATTATAGCCGTGATTATTAATTCAACATATTCAATTAAATGACTCGCTGACAAAATTAGCTTATCGGTTAAGAAGAATATTAGTAGAATTATACATCATGATATAAGATAAATCTTTCTGCTCAGTTCACCTGTAGATCCATTGTTGTTATATCATAAAAAAAAAAAATTTCAATCAAAAATTCAAATTTCAATGGACAATTTCAATCAAATTAATTTTTTTTTTAACAAGTAACTCCGCTGGTGTGATCTCGGGGGCAAACTGATCTCACTGCGGGTCAGTCTGCCTGACTAAAACATAATCAATGAGGTTGTTAAAAAATCAAGGCGTACGGTTCACTGACTGACAAGATCCCAGCCGCGCTCCGCGAGGTTAACCAAACGTGAAGGAGACGCCACGGGGATGACACCTGGGTCATTTTCTTATGCACCTATAGCTTCCTTATGTAAACTTAAGCTGCTCCCTGGAGCTCCAGCGTTCATCTGACATGCAGGGCAGGAATGTTCTGACCTTGGTGGACCTATGCACACACACACTCACACACACACACACACACACACACATAGTGGATGCACATACATATTCACGTAGTGACAAACCCCCATGAAACTCTTTCCCTCCATCGCTCTCCCTTATCAACATTCTCCCGAACACAAACACACAGCCGTACACAATCGGCCACCCTCGTCCATCTGCATTAGGACTAATAAGCAGGTGAATTGTCTGCGGAGCGTGAGCCATTGGCAGTGACCTTGGCTTACTGTGATTTGCAATGAGGGTCAAACACTCAGGCAGCAGGAGTAAGTGGGCTATGTGAGTACATTTTTTTTTTTTGTGTTTGTGTGTGTGTGTGAGCAAATCAACACAAGAAAAAAAGACATCCTACTCGCTGCACATCACAAGTCTCCGCACAGACGAGTCGATCTGATTAGATTTTTGAGGTAACCGGCTGCATGCATTTTCATCCTAATGAGGTAAAACTCACTTTTCAAACTACTCCCACCGTATCGCTCCGAGCTACCGTTGCTCACACCGCCCATGTTTTTCTGTGACAACATGTTGACATAGACATATTTGCTAATTAATACATTAATTAGCTGCACTAATGGACTCATTCGCATCGCTGGGCGTGTTGAAGACGTCGTGGTGACGGCAGAACAACAGACGGCTCGAAAAAATATCAGCTAATGCAGGCTGAAACTGTGGATGATAGCAAAATACCAAGATGTCCTTGAAATGGTTTTACTGGAAAGAAGAGAGCTGTGAGAGTTGATCATTTACTGTTTGTAATAAAGACCTGATTATGCTCATCTCCATTATGTTTTTTTTTTTTTTTTTTTTTTTTTTTACTGTTACATTCTGAATCATGAAAGGGGTGTTAATAGCCCTCCTCTTCAATGCGTTCTTATTTATAGCAGTAGCCATGACTATTAAGAAATATTATTGAGATCCCGTCGTTGATACTATGAACTGTGACTAAACCGAGTCTGTGAACTTAATTCTGCAATCACTATAAACACTTCACTGGCATATTATCACATTTCAGCAAACAGTTGCCTGTTTATGCAGCCAGTAGACACAGAGAAAAATTGTGTCCACCTGGCAAATGTAATTCCAAGTCCTACTTTGTTTTCCACCAACTCCTGAGGGAAATATACATCTCTTCTTCAACGACTAAATGCTCCGCTGTGTTCACCAGCTGGTCGTTAACTTTGTCTGTCTGTGATCTGGTGCTGGGCAGGTAGAGGCTTTGTAGAGCTTCTTCTGCTGAAAACATTTCAGATTTTAAATAATTTTCCCACTGCATTCCCTTGCTACTGTTGTTATTATTATTATTATTGATGTTGTTGTTGTTGTTGTTGTTGGTATGATTTTGTTTTTGCTTCGGCTTCTGTCTCTTCATCAGTTATGGACGGACTTGGAAGAGAATTTAACAGTTACAAATATGTTTTTTTGTTTTTGTTTTGCTTTGTCTGTCTCCACTATATTCCTGTTTCTGTCTCTATGTATTGACTGTCACTACCTCTGTTTTTGTGTACTTAAAAAAATAAAAGAACAGTAAAGTTGCATGCTGCAAAAATAAATCATTTATTGTTCATATGAATATTGATCACAGACGTTTTCAGTACCCATTATATTATAGCTGCTCTATCTCCAAATGTTTATCAGCCACAGTCTAAGGGCGACGCCCATATAAGCTGCAAAGGTCTGGTGAGCGTGGATGAAAATTTCGGCAGACGAAAACATTGAGTTCCATGAAATTCAAGAAAGTACATATTTTGTTGTTGTAGGACTTATTGTCTCTGAGGTAGAGATTGTTTTAACGTAGGAAAGGGAGGAGGGCAAGGAAGCTTTCAAAAGAAATGAAGAAACAATTGTTCCAACCCTTTTTTAGTGCTTGGACCCCTCAAAGAAAATCAATCACAGAGAATGGTGAGGTAGAAAAGAGTCAGTCGGCTTGGCTGTATCTCTGTATATGAGTGTGTGTGTAAAACAAGATGAATTGCCGAACTTCGAAGAGTTGATCAAAAGTAAGCACTAAATGAATTCAGCTTTGAATGAGAACAAAGCTGAACCAAAGATAAAACAAGACAGAACTTGCTTACTTGTACACGTGATACAAATATTAAAGATATCTCTCTGGTGTTTGAGCTTCTCTGGCAGGGGTTCAGAAGTTTGACTTGGAAAGGAGTTTAGACTCGGGAATTATCAGAAAAAAATACACTTTTGCTATAAAAGAAATATTGGACGTTCCACTGATAAAGGATTTAAGATGGGTGGACAAACCTCTGAAGAGGTCCAAGTTTCCCTTATTCATTAATCTTGTTGGCAGAGCAGAAAGTCACATCAAGCATGGTTTCTTTTTGCCACAAATTTCAAGTGAAGCTCACTGCTGACCTGGAACTTACAGCAGGTGTTTCCTCAGAAGTAGGCAGGCTTGTCCACTAAATAGGGCATGTTGACAAACGTGGTTTAGTCCGGTCAACACTTCACTTTCCACCTAAAGAGCAACCCTTAAAGCTACTTGGAATGTTGGTTGATGCCTGTGGTGTCATCAGAATAACTCTGAAAATCTGGAACGATCTGCAGCAGCAGCAATGTGAGAATTCACATTTTTCCCGGAGAAAGGTTGGACACTATAACCAAAAGGAGGTTATGATGGGTGTACTTCTTTAAATGGTTGGTAGCTACGGATGACATTTTTGTGTCCATTCAGAGAGGTGAATTTGCTGGAAACAGCTACAGGGCTTTCTGGGGAAGTGAACACAACACAGCTGAGAGTGAAACTCTGGCACCTAATAATCCCCACGTCTTTATTTCTTTCTTCTCTTCTTATGTAACATATCTGTCTCCCCCCCGTCCACCCCACTCTCTTCTCTCAGAGTGAGGACCTTCCCTAAGGATTCGGCCTTACTGGGCAGGGACACAGTCCGAGCCCTGATGTACTACGCCCTGAAGGTCTGGAGTGACATCGCACCGCTAAACTTCCATGAAGTGGCCGGCAGTGATGCAGACATTCAGATTGACTTCACTAAGGCCGACCACAACGATGGATATCCCTTCGACGGGCCGGGGGGAACAGTGGCGCACGCATTTTTCCCCGGAGAGAGGTTCACAGCTGGGGATACACACTTTGACGATGACGAGGCCTGGACCTTCAGATCTCCAGGTGAGGAACTGCAAGTGTCAAGTGCTCATGCGCTTGGATATGCACGTGTCATATTAATTGGTAAAAGACGGTGTGTGTGTGTGTGTGTGACTGAGTCAAGGGTAGAAGATGGATCGGTGAAGGGGCAGATTGGATATGGAGTTATATTCTAAGAAACATCTAAACCAAAGCATTTCTTAGAGACTCCAAAAGTACGACGACATGAGATTGGAACAGTCAGTGTCAAGGAAACTGAAAAGAAAATGGAAAAGAGGCTGAAAACTGTTTTGAACTTCCATGCTCACCAAGACTTCTCGATCCCAAACTAGAACGCTGACTGCATTTTGCAGCCAAGCTGTGCTTCTACCCTTTGTTCATGCTCTAGATTCTATAATTAATATTTAATTGGTTTGAACTATTAATATAACATACAATGGTTCAGACACAGGACTCGGAGTAGTGACTAAAGCAGTAGTGGTTGTTATCACAAGCTTATTAGAAGAAATAAAAGGTGGATTTTCATTTCCCACAACTGCCATAAACAATCTACTCTAATAAGCCTCTGGTCCCCATGAATTCTTGTTTTTAGAAATTCAAAAAATTATTTGAAGTTTATTTATATATTTTTTTTATCCCACTTGATTGTTAAATTATGCCATGGGGTTTCCACAAGAATAGAGTGACTTTAATGTCCCAACAGATGATTGGGAAGAAAATGAGTGATTCATGTTTCCTTTGATTTATGGCCAAGAACAAGCTGAAAGGCATGTATGTGCCTCTACTGGACCTCAAAATACAACAATATGTGATCTCTACTAACACCTGCACTAATGACAATCGATAAAGTGATTTAGACACAATGTCACATGAGATTTATGGGGTTGTGGACCCTATGCTAAGCTAAGTTAGCTAGCAGCTGGCCGTGGCTTCATAATTAGCATACATTATTTGAGTGGTGTAACTCCTTTAACTTTTTGCAAGAAAGCCGTATGAAGGTATTTCCCAAAATGTCAAACTGTTTCTTTCTAAAGGATCGGATTCTTCCACCACTGGTGACGTTATCACTTATTAATAGCCCCTGCAGATCAGGAACTTTTCAGTTCACTAGAAATATTCTGCTTATGCGTGCAATACCATGAGGATCCCTTGATTTTAGACAGATAAGACACGATTCTTCATGGCACATACTCCTCGTGATGAAGACTAAAACCTCAGGCTGAAAGAAATAAGCTCCTCGGGGAGGGAACAGGCTCGCTGTGTTGTCCCGGCCCCCAGAGATGGAGCTTAAAGCTTGTAGCCGGGGTGTAGATGGCACTGACAGATCCAGCTGGTGAGTCTATGATGCAACCAGGACCTGTGTTCATTTCTGTTCATTTGCTTTTGCCCTCCAAAGCTGTGAACCATATGTTACAGCAGCTCAATCTGCTCCAGTTAGACCTCACAGCAGGCCGCGGCGGCGGCAGGACATGATGTCATGATGCTGTTGTTTACAGAGTAATCTGCATAGATTGCGAGTGTGGTTTATGGGAGCAGGGCAGTGAAAGAGGAAGGGGTCGGAGGTGTGTCTTCATGAACCCCAACTGTTTCTCTTTCTTCCACATCAAAATGTCCAACATAATGACAAACTCAGGAAATAAAACAAAGAAAATTCTCTGGCCGGAGAATTATGTTTCCAATCATAAATTGTTTGATGGAATTGTCGGATGGAAGGCGGCCTTCACTGGAAGCGAGAACACACCTTGTTAGATGTTCACGCTTTCAAGGTTACTTTCATCACTTGAAAGGCAAAATGTACATCAAATAAAACACATCAGACTTTTTTCATTTGTAAATCAGGCATCTGCCTCCTCCTCACTTCCTCCTGCACTCCGTAAAGGCACTTAAGCCCCCGGTTTCTCGTTGCCAATATATGCCAATAAGAACACGCTGCCACTGTTTACCGCTGCCTTTGACTTTGGAACATTCTTTTGGAACAAAATTAGGGTTTATGCAAGTTTAGATATTGACAGTCCAATAGAGACACCATTGTTTGTACTCTATTAAAAACAAGATATTGATCCCTACTTGAAAGTTTGCCCTTGTGATCTTTGTCACAGTCTTACTCGGAGTCTGTCTATTCAAACACCTTTAGGTCATATCATTCTTTCAAAGTCATGTTTTTCACCACCTTATGAATTGTAGTCCAATATTCACTCTCCCTTTTAGCTAAATTCTCCCCCGTGACGGTCGCTAACTTTGTCCAAGTGCTGCTTGCTGCTGGGCAGTTGGCGTACAGTAGATTTCTTTTAGAGTGGTTTTGCAAATGTTTCATGAGGAAGGAAATGTATTCAACACCTGACCTCAAGGATACACTCAATGCATTTTAGTATTGAGTACGCATTTCTGAAAATGTATTAATTAAATCTGGACCATCGATGTGACAGTCCCACATCTACTGTTTTGTATAGCCGCCAACCAGTCGTTTCAGTAGCTCTCAGGAACGTTTTCTAGAGCTGCCAACCGAATGTAACGCTCTACATTCACAAAAGGAGTCAATGCAGACTTCCAGTCCTCTTTTTTTTTTCAACATGACATAATAGCTCTTTGTATCCACTTAGCCTCAGGCAGGCCAAAATCACAGAGAGGGGAAGTATCTCCAAACACATACAAACTAGCTTAAAGGGGAAAGTTACATTTATTAAATGACCAATACATTGGCATGGGGGTTATTATTGAGCAATTATCTGCTGATCTCGCAGCGGATACATTAGTAGTGCAATACAGGAATGCCAAAAATATGATTGAGGTCATTTGGAAACGGGGCCACCATTACATAGTTTATATATAGTTACGGTCTAGACCATACTATTTAATTTACAAAGACCCAACATTTAGCCATGAACAAGCATTTGGCAATGCCAGCAAGGAAGTTGGGAAGTGACACACCTGCAATTACCTCTTATCGCCCTCAATACTGCCTAAGAGGACGAAATGGAGCTCTTGGAGATTGTAAATTTAAGGTACCATAACTCCTCACTGTACTTTCTAATAATCTAGGATATATATGGGTTATAGCATGCTCACTCTAAGGGTAACAAATATAGGAAAGAAATATGTGGTTCAAATGTGGCCGCAGATATTACCAGAATTGATTTTTAGGGGGCCTGGGAAATACAAAACCGATCTCACAAAACCGATTGACCGCTAGAGCAGTTCTTCTGCTTGAACAATTATTCCATTAAAATTGAGACGCGCTTAATGTTTATCCTCGGCCATTTGCACTATGTTAAACTCTTAGAATCAATGTTTGTCTCAGGTTTAATTAATTCTAAAAGCTTCACTGTCAGTTTAAGCTGCCATATCTCATATTGTATCAAAGAGTGCACAAGATTTGACTTTGCCACGACTGCGTTTGCATTCCACTACTCATATTAGGCTTTGTTTCATCTTTTAAATGATGAAATACAACATATTTCCAGAGCTATGAGTAAATCTAACGTCTGCAAAGAAATATTAATTATCGAGTGGCACGAGGTAATGAACGGTCACAGTGCTACAAGGATTTAAATCAAATGAAAAGGATAGCCCTCAGCTAGTTGTGCGTGTACTTCTTTCCATCTACCGTATGGTACACCGTCCTTATTAAACTTTTAGTTAAATGCTGCAGGCTATGTTTGTAGCATTCTGGATACATCACGCTACAGCCAACGCAGAGGCGCCTCTGAATTTATTGTAGTTACTGTGCGTTAAAATAATAAAACATTTTGATTCAATACCTTAAGATAGCTTGAAAACAGTTCTGTTAGTTAAATAATTCTGTTTCTGACTGTTTACTCTGAACCTCTCTTTCTCCCTTTCTTTCCTGCTCTCTCTCTCTCTCTTTCTGCCATGGATGTCTAACTCAATGAGTCTCGTTCATCCACCCAAATCTCTACGCTCTGACTTTGTCCGCAGGCATCAGGGTTTTTATCTGTCAACCTCAGATGGACTGTAAATACGATGACATGGTACCTACTTTGTTCTGAATCCCTCTTCTTTCGCCCTCGATCCGTCCTTTTATCCACCTTCCCTCTCTGTGCCATGTGCTCCTGTAGATTAGAGTTGGCATTTGGCTTTGGACTATCCCAGGTGTTGTAAGCACAAGTGCATGTCTCCAATTGCCCTTTGTCTTCCGACAGAGCACGGCACTGAGATGTTCCCAAGTCGAGGCCAACCTTAGGTTAACTGAATGCAGAGACTTCAGCCGAACCACCGAGGAGCTCTAAGCTAGCTTGGCTCGACACGCTAGCGCTCACATTTTTGCAAAATCTAACTCTCTAAACCACAGGTTTTGTCTTACTTAGCAGAGCCAGACAAGGAGTTTTTGGAGGCTTTGGCTTTTCTTTTTTAGTTTAACATCGAGGGAAATGTGCTTTAATAGCCTGCAGCCTCTTTAGGTGTCTTTCCGCACTCAGATTTTGATTGGCAGCCCAGGGGCTCAGGCAGTATTACCATAGTTATCTCACTACACCACATGCCTAACAGCACTGACAGCCACCAGAGCTGTCTGTTATGGCTCTTAACTTTCAACCTATGGAGTTCACTCATGAAAGGGATAAACATGCAAACGGGGGTTGTATTGGCTCTGCAAAAGTCACAAACCTCAAGCAGCAAGGTGATCTCCGTAAAGGTGAGGCTGAGATTGTTGCGGTTAAAGTGGAAGTCTCATGTTTTGTGATATCCTTTATTATCATATCATTTACCAATATTTGCATATCTTGCTTCTCTCTCTGTTGTTTTCTCTCAGTGACCCAAAAAGGTGTTGATTCATTTTGAAATCTTGAGAGCGAGGAAAGAGGAGCTGTGTCCAGGATTTTGAGCGCGCAATTATAGGAAGAAAAAAAAGATGCTGTGTGCAGCATTCTGTAGCGGCTCCTTTGTTTGTATCGACTGCACCTAAATAAGTCCAGTTTAAAAGATCAGAGGGCCATTCAAACTTGAAGGATGTGTTTCTTCCTGATTTATTCCAATTCTATAGCTTTTACATTTACATATAGATGAACAGGAACACACTTGGATAACAATACAGACAACGATAACTTAAAGATACCGTAACCCCAGATGAAAGGCAACCGATAACCACTTTAAAAAACAGTTTTGACTTGAGTTTAAAATGTTGACTTATTCAAGATCTATGTTGAGCAGGTAAGCGGTCCCGTTTATGGATATAAGATATCTAAAAACATATTGTAAAGAAGCCCGATGATGATTTCGGTGTCTCTCTCTGTCTCCTTCAGACTCTCATGGGATGGATCTGTTTGCGGTTGCGGTCCATGAGTTTGGTCACGCCATCGGCCTGGTCCACACCTCAGCCATAGAGTCCATCATGAGACCGTACTACCAGGGTCCTGTAGGAGACCCTCTGAAATACGACCTACCCTATGAAGACAAGGTCCGCGTCTGGCAGCTCTATGGTACGTGGGATCATCCATCCACTGCTCCCTTTGTGTGTGTAGGTGTGTGTGTGTGTGTAGGTGTGGGACAGAGAGAAAAAGAGCAATTGCTCTGTGGAGTAAAGTTATTGATCGATGAAAACACGGATTGAGTTAATTGGACCTCTTTATGAGATATGACCTTATCACACTGTTGACTGACAGAGAGTAGCAGTGTGCGGTGGAGAGACTAATTTCCATGCAGGTGAGAATAAAATACAGGAAATATTGCTTAAGGCCACTCAGACAAAACTAAGAGTAAGCATCTCATATTGTGTATGGCATGTTATACTGTGTTGCCGTACAATAAATGCATAATAATGTGAAAGAGGAGGAACTGAGCCAAACAAATTAAAATGAGCAGAATGTCTATTGGTTGGTATTTGGATTAACAGATAAATGACTCCAAGAGCCCACTGTCAATGAAGTGCCTTGTATTTTGAGTGTCCATTTGATCCTTTGCTCATCACATATCATCCATAGGTGTCAGAGACTCGGTGTCCCACACAAACCGACCAAGCAACCCGTCCCCGACAGCTGAACCTCCGGTGCTTCTGGACCTTCCTGAAAACAGATCCACTCTCCTGTAAGTAGAAGACCTGGTGTGCTTTCAGTGCAACACAAATAACTCTGGTTAAATAACTCTGATGTTTGACAACCTATGCTGGTCGTCAAACATCCATCCATTGACGAGAGAGATAATAATTACGTCAAGTAGTAATTACTTGATGGAGCATAAATATGATTAATGTATATGTACAGATATAGACTGTATAAGCCTGCCATTGGCCGCCTATTTGACGTGGTGCTGTGCTATCTATTTTGCGCCGCTGCATGCTGTGCCTAGCGCTGGCCAAGGCAATTGTGATTGGTTTAACAAAATACAAGCAAGCCAGACTACCACCTCCTCTGTGGACCATTTTTTGCGTTCCAGTTGAAAACCTGACGAGAAGGTGGCACTGTTGGAAAGGTGATGGGTTTCATCGAAAACATAAGGACTCATAAAGCTAAGGACCATTAATGTCGATACAAAATTCCATTACAATGTGTTCAGTAGTTTTAAAGATATCTCACTCTGGACCAAAGGCTTGGGCTGACCGACAGACCCACCCTAAATGCACAGCAGTGCAGCGTGTCTGTCACACTGCACAGCACATGAACCGTAAGTGAATTTTGAGTGATGACCTGGATTCAGTTTAAGAGTCTCTTGTCTGCTATCTCACATGATGCCTTACATCAGGAGCCAGGCTGTATCTCTCCTCCCCAGCAGGGATTGTCTTTTTTACTCCGATCTCTATATTGCTGGGGCTGTGGCTTGTGTACGTCTGAATACAGTTATAATGTACAGAAAGTAGCAGGGCAAAAATAAAAGATGTATCCATCCCTATCCAGCATAATATATTTGTTTAAATAAACTGAAACACAACAGTTTTGTATTTTTTGACAACATAGCACTAAGCTTATAGAGCTTGAGATGTTGATTATTGTGAGGCAGAAACAGAGGCGGGTTTGCTTTGCAAGTTACAAGTGAGTTAACTGCACTCTGATGGTCTCTTGAGTTAATAGGATCAAGAGATGGCGGCTTGCTTCGGGAGTGATCAAACTGTGCTTCAAACCACAACAGCACCCAATGCTTGCTGACCTCCATGCATACTCTCACACTCATGCCTGCAGTTCCGAACTAAACAAACTTATAAAACCCTCTTCCTCTCACTGGTACCGGCCTTCCACTGCCCTCATTACTCATTTTTCACCACCTCCATCTGGCCTGATGCGTGGAAAAGTTGGATTATGCTTGACAAGGGTCACAAATGCTGACCACTAGGCAGTGGTACTGCGTTAATAGAGCTCTGAATGGAGATCTTTGTTGATAATGCGAGGGCTGGCGGCCTCCCACTCACAGAGGCAGCCCTGTGGTGCTAATGGCTTCATCATTGCCAGGCTGGCCACATCAGTTTTTTAAATCACTTATTAGCCCAGAGGATAAATGCTCCGGGGGACCTCAGCATGTCGGCGTGATAGCATTTCACCCAGTTTTTTCACCTTGTTTAACTTATTAAAGGAAAACCCATTCAGACTCTCAGTAAGAGAGTGAAATTATCACATAGTTGTTGTTTTTTTATGCAAATCAATTTAACTGGTTTCGGCCATTTTTCGTGAACTGCATGCTTGGCAATAAATTATGTAAAGATGTATGGCACGTATGTAGCCTCAAACACACAATGTTCAGAATTTGAATTGAATACAACTTTTCTTCCCTCCAACTTTTGTCTCTCAGGTTGGCACGAGATGCCCCAGACAGATGCACCAGTAATTTTGATGCCGTGGCCCAAATACGAGGGGAGGCCTTCTTTTTCAAAGGTATTCGAGCCTAAAAGGAGAGACTGACAGACAGACAGATAAACGGAGAGCGACAGTGAGAGAGAAGAGTGAAAAGGGATGGAGGGGAGATAAAAGTGAAAGAGTAAGGGACAGGGGCTGGGCAGAATGGTGGCTCCAGCGATCGATGGAAAGCCAAGTCGTGTGTGGCTCCCAGAGCCCGTATTACAGGCTCACACGCGTCACATATTCTGCCGGCTAAACAAAAAGGTCCTTCAGGGTCCGGACTGTCTTTCTGTCCACTTGTTATCTGCTGAGCTTGAAATGGATCTTTCTGGCTTATCGGCCAGTGTGGTAAGAAAACTTTCAATAGCCATAACATGTTAAACATTGTCATGTTTAAAATGGCTTCTTAAAACATAACACTATGCGACGTGTATCGGCTAAAGTTCTGCTCATTGCTAATTAATTACACTTATTCTCCGAAACACAAGCCAAACTGCCTTATTTCACTGTACTCTTTTTCCACAGATAAGTAAATACAGGGCTTTGGTTTGTCTATCGGGGGTAATGTGATTATTGCAGACACAGCACAGTGTCCTAACTAAACCTGGCCTTTCTTGTAATAAACTCCTCCAGGATATTGTGAAGAGGTTTCAAGCTCTAATCTGTTCCTGTTTGTCACAGGAAAGTACTTTTGGCGACTAACGAGAGAGAAGCACCTGGTGTCTCTGCGTCCCGCTCAGATCCACCGCTTCTGGAGGGGCCTGCCTCCCAATCTGGACAGTGTGGATGCTGTATACGAGAGGCCTGGGGATCACAAAATAGTCTTTTTCAAAGGTAAACATATCTGTCTGATTGTAACTTTCTCTTGTATCTGTCCGTGTGAATTTTGTTGCACTGACGAGATAACGTTGCATTCTTGATACTTCGTATCAGGCACAATTGAGACTGATTTATTTTTTAAATGTTTCTTTAGTAATTGGATGGATGTATTCCAAACTATAAAGGTGGTATCTCTCCCTTCAATTATGCCCTCTGTGTCCACCCTCTTCAGGTTTAAAGTACTGGGTATTTAAAGACAATAATGTGGAGGAGGGCTACCCGCGTCCAATCAGTGACTTTGGCCTGCCCTTGGAAGCACTGGACGCAGCCTTTGTGTGGTTACACAACGAGAAAACCTACTTCTTCAAGGACAGCCACTACTGGCGCTACGATGACCACCTGAGGCGTATGGACCCGGGCTACCCCAAAGACAGCATGCTTTGGAAGGGGCTGCCCCCACAACTGGATGACGCCATGAGGTGGTCTGATGGTGAGTGACCTTAAGAATCAACACTTTATTTTACTCCAGCTAAATGACTTGGTTGGTGATGTGCCGGATTTAATTTCATGACAAGATTCAGTACGTGAATGTCACAGAGCTTTAATTTTCATCTTTTATATTCTCTTGGTTGTGAAGGATCATGCACATAGGAGATAATGTCCATGAGCAAGATAAGAAGGAATCCCTGCACACTGTCCTTTTATCTGAAATCAATTTTATTGAGAAATGACCCGATGAAGGTCTAAGGACCGGAAAGTTGTATTTCTCAATAGGCTTCATTGTAAGTAAAAGGACAATGTGCTGGGATTCTCGCTTCTCTCATCGTCATGCTCTCTGCATAAAAAGCTCTTATAGTTTTAAAATAAACCAATTGAAACTCAACTAAAAACAAAAACTTCCCCATCAGTGGTAAACCTGTGAACATGGAAATACAGGTTTATAAAGTCACATGTGGCTCTAAAAAGAACTGTCAAAAGTTAGGGGAAATATTTCGTCACTCAGGTAATCTTGACTTGGATTTGGAAACAACACATTTTATGTGAAAAATATGCTCAATAAAACATTTATTGCCAAAAGTATGGAATATGGCAGCGTGGGGAATCTGGCAGAAGTGGACGTTATTTAGGCCTGCAGCGGTAGCTCTGTTTCTCTCTATATATATATATATACACATATATATATATATATATATATATATATGTGTATATATATACATATAATACCTGTAGCAAGGTATTAGTTGAAGTGATGCACACTCAAACACATACTTACCTCCACACACAGCCTCTAATACTGTAGAGGCTGTAAGCTCTAGGCAAATATGATGTGTACATACTCAATAACAAATAACCAGTGACCCATAAAAAAAAAGCTGTGGTTATTTGAAAATTGCCTAAAGGGACCAAGTTTCCAGAGAACAAACTTTTTAGATAGCAGACACCGAGTCAGTGTAATAGAAAGAGGTTGTAAAACTGGCAAATCGGCTCGCCAACAACAGCCGTGACCTATACGATGCTAACCCAGTGGAGAGCCGTGTCGAGCCGCTCCCCCCCTTATTAATCCACGCTGCCACTGAGCTCCACGAGTCGGTCCGCTCCACGGGGAGTTTGAAAAACACTAAAGTGGGATTACAAGATTGCTAATCCGAGCGACAATTCTCACTGAGGATGTTCCTCCGGCATCAACCTGATTTGAGAAGTTGAGCAGTCTGCCAGTTTGCAGTCCTCTTCCCTGAAAGACCTGAACCAGAGCAAAGAAAGGAGGCGATGAAAGAAACCGCCTTGCATTTGACAGACTGCCCTCTGGTTGAATCAGCCCTCACTCTCTGCCTCAGCATCAGTCACCGCCCTGCAGCCATTACGTTGGGTATTAGTTTAGTTGTACTTTTCTGTCTTTGCAGGTTGAGTCTACAAAATGTGTTTACCGCCATTTCAATTCGACCCACACTACTGAATGTCATTCTTGAATTGTGTAACCATCCCATGAGTGAGCAAATGTATTATTTTACTTGCGCACTCAATGTAGCATGAATTATCATTTACCCACGCAGAAATGTATTAGCAAGATTTGACGCCGCGGGGCTCAATATTTTTCTATCAAAGATGGATCAAATGACAACTGTTAATGTGAAAGGTGTGGCTCTTAGAGACAAACATGACCAGATTCTGCAGTTCCCCATCAGCTCTGCGAAGCTTTTTAGCATCTTTTCGCCACATTGTTTTGGTTTCACAACTTTGATTCACACTCGCAGCTCACATCAAGGTTTTCTCTCAGGGGTTTGTGGAGAGCTGCTGGCTGTGTAAATACATTTTGTGAGTTATAAAACACTCTCACAATCAATAATAGCTCCAGATAACACAATAAATGTGCATCCAGGGACACCACTTTTCATCATGCAAACCATACAATCCTTTGTTCCTTTTGTAAGTGCACACACACATGCAGCGTGAGCATAATCATATGACAGAATTTCAAATCTGTGCTTTTCTCCTCGTCGCGCTGCCCTCAGCTTTGGCATTTCTTCGACAATGGCGGTGTCCGCTCCTTTTGTAGCTACGCTGGGAATCACAGTTGTTTTTTTCAGGCTCCCAAAGTCGTCTCTGCTTATCTCCACATTGGGCCTGAGCTGTTTGTTGACCTTAAATGTGTGAGTACCATCCTCACGCAGCCTGCAGCCCGATTGTGGTTCTCAAAGGCTGCCGTCTCTCCGTCTCGCCGAGAGTATCCGACTCATTTGTCGTCGCCGAGTGGTCGCACACGAGAAATGTTTCACTGTGGGCGCTGCCTTCTGTTCATATATAATTAAACCGGTTCCAGAATATGATTGTGAAATTTCTCAAACACATCAGGGAAGAAGTGGCAGTGGCAGATGGGCGACACAAGTATTATTCCCTGCTAACTGCCGCACATTGGCTCGTGGCTTTTTTATGACATATGGTCAACCGCTGACTCAGCGAGTTACTGTGTCATGAAAAAGTCAACGCCCCGTGACCTTTCAAACATAAATCGGCCAATTATGATCGTTGATCAATCAGTTTATAGCATTGTTCACTTTAAGTGTTCCAACGCACTCAACAGCAGCTTAAGGAAGACTCATATTATGTGAAATACTGTTACTGATTCAGATGTCTTCTCTGTGTCACACGCATCGGAGTAGATCAGCAGGATATTAATATCAGGTCTCAGAGCTACACACGTTTTACCTGCTTTTTGTTGACTGTTTCTAATCAACAAGCTGAGGAAGTTGGAAGGAGCTAGTTTAATCGAGTACAAGAAACACGCATAGAATATTCCTGATTGCTAATATAATGATAGTGGAACCATTCAAAGTAGGATGAACATACCCTCGTAAAAAATAAATAAATGGTTGCCTTAAATTTAATGCATGTACAAATAAGGTCATGATGTCCAACTCGTTGGACCAACAAATAAAAAAAAAGCTCAAGGTGATATTCACAATTTAAATTAACAACTGATATGCCAATTAAATGCATTAGCTCATATGCATGTTTAGTTTATTCAATTAGTGTGTGCGTGCGTGCGTGCGTGTGTGTGTGTGTTTTTCTCCCTGCCCATCTCTCTCCCTCACCTGCCTCTTAAACCTTCTCCTAACCTCCCCACCTCTCTCTTTTCACTCCTCTCCGTTCTCCGGGCAGCTTTATAGTGGGAGGTGGGGGGTAATGTGATCATTATTGGAGCATGTCACGCCTGAATCTGCCATGTCAGTAATCTTTATAGACTATGTGCATCTGTGCCTGTAAAATATTCTGGTCTTTCACCCACTATGAAATGTCTATAGTGGCTTCTATAAAAGCCGAGCGTACGCGGGAGAGTAAAAATTTGTGTTTGTGTGCGCGTGAGCTCGCAGCAGGCCCTGCGTAATTATGTGTGGCATGAGAATGACATAACCCATTATAATGAGTGATTATTAGTGTGTGCTGAAAAATAAATTGCAATAATAGTAAAAAATGAAACATAATAAGCAAAATGTACAAATGAGAACTATTTTGTATGAACGGACCTTTTTTTTTTTTTTTTATATGCATCTTGATGGTGTACATAACATTCACAGTTTTGGTCTGCAGCCTAGTCGTTTGATTGTTTCTCCCACAGTTGGAACTTGAAAACGCTAATTAGTCAAACTCACTGGGATTTAGCCTCCCTGCCTTCATAGGTAGAAACCGAGAGCCTGTTTCGTGACTTGATTTAATCACTGTGCAGCATAGGAGGAAGTGGAGGATAATAGCGTGAGACTTAATGGGTCACAAAATATGAAGTTAATCGATAAGGCAGTTATTAAACGTGATTTATGCCTGACGCATCCCAAGAGGGCCCGCGCGTGTCCCCACAGCCAGAGTGACGTCCCACCACCGGACACGGCCCTTCATGGGGGGGGTTCCATGTTGCAGGTTTTCGCCTGTCTGTGCACACCCGACCTTTTCTAACAACGT
The DNA here is from genome assembly GCA_016806645.1 of Ophiodon elongatus. Lineage (NCBI taxonomy): Eukaryota > Metazoa > Chordata > Actinopteri > Perciformes > Hexagrammidae > Ophiodon > Ophiodon elongatus. The sequence continues at coordinate 169,172 of JACSYO010000694.1, read as the reverse complement.
GGATGGATGGATGGTGAACATTTTGAACTTGGTTCGCAAGGAGAAGTATAAAATATCCAAACGTTTCTTCGTCACAATTCCGCATCAGCTCATGTCCGTGCGAGCGTCCTTGCGGAAAGTATGAGGAGTTTTATACTATCAAGGAAATTGTATTAACAGTAATGGAGCCTAAGGCCATATCCACATCAAAGACATACTTTTTCATTGCTTTGAGAATTAATACATTTCATCATATTAGGATAAATTGCATATATTCTGTATAAAGCCAGTTCAACCCTATCATTTCCCTTAGAATGCCGGCATTAGGTCCACTGTTTAAGTGGGACTGGCACATGAACCAATCGGTGATGGCGTCAATCAACATATTATATTTGGTCCTTAAGAGCAAAATGAGCTCTCATGCTTGGTTGTAATCGCTCTTTGCACGTCATTACGGCAACCCAAGCAGCGTGTGCACATTTGGTTGTTTCCCATTCTGCCTAATAACAGAGTAGGGATTAAAGAGTTCACTGTGGTTCACTAGTTACCGAGGTTACCGACTGGTTATGGTAACAGGAGACTTTGAGAGGCAAATAAATTCCGTAATAAAAAAAAATCTGTTTTTTGGCCTGAGACTGAAAAGGTTAAAGATATGTATGTTCTGATATACATCTAAGTTTAAGGGCTAATAATTCTATTTTATTACTGTAAAAATCTCATATCCCACTTTTTGATAATTCTGTCTCAGAAAGTGAAACTTTAAAATGATTATATCAGCTCGGTCCTGGCATTTCCTTTGACAAGACGGGGACTTTGGGTCTGGAGTTGGTCCCCGGTTGCTGGAGAAAGGTTGCCTGCTGTTCCTAAGCAATTACAATAGGTCAGATGCTGAGGACATGTTGCCTTCCCTTGGGGATGAGCAATGTTTACTTTAACTGGCATTGTTTTGGCAGCCTTTACCAGGAAAATCCCCAATAAGGAAGGCCTCCACCAGTTGGCTGTGCAGATTACGCTTTGATAAGGCACTTGTAGATGTTCAAAACTGGTACAAAAAAAACACTAATTAGCCGCAGGTACCCAGTCCTTATTTCAGGCTACTTACTCTCAATGGTAACGAGCAACATCTCCACTTTGCCCTGCAGGAACCCCCAGCTGAATGTGTGGAAGCTCTTTTTCCCGTCAGGTGTTTAGAGGTCTGTGTTGTGTCTGGGCTTTTGCCAGCTTCCGAGGTCTGACTCCAAGCTCTTTGATGCGTGTGGCAACGGGCCCAAAGCAAAAGAGGGGACAGTCCAACACAATCCCCAATTATATGGAAAGACACATAAAAATGCATGTATGTGTGTGTGTGTGTGTATATATATATCTATATACACACACAAACAAATGCACATACACGCCAGCCTTTGTGCCAGGGACCTGGAGCCACATCAAAGCATGTATCTGCCTTTAGGCTGCTTCCACAAGCCGAGGATGAAGAGAGAACAGTGCGATAAAGGGAGGAAGAGAGGAAAAATGAAGAAGACGTGGTGACAACTCATAGTGATCAGTGAGTGAGAAGAGTGTTGGGGAAAGACAAAAGCCATTAAAAAAAGAAATCAGTAAGAGATGGATAAGAAATGCACTGAAAGGATGAGAATAATGCTGGAGGGGAAGCAAAAGTAAGTTATTGGAGGCAGAAAAAGAACATGCACATTGTTCATTTATACAAATGTCTGTCTCAATAATACTTCTAGCATATTTGTTTTCCGTATTTTAATACTTAATTTGCATCCTTGTCGCACTCATGAGTGATAAGATGGTATTTTATTCTGACCTATGTTGCTGTTGTTAACTAAAACCAACCCTATCTCTCTCTCTATCTCTCTCTCTCTCTCTCTCTCTCTCTCTCTCTCTCTGAAGGCTCATCCTATTTCTTCAAGGGGAAGGACTACTGGCGAGTGCCGAGCAGCGACATGGAGGCGGAGGCCGGATACCCCCGCCTCATCGCCAAAGACTGGCTGCTGTGCACCGAGATGCAGTCGGACTCTCCGGACACGGAACCCAAAAGCACGGAGACGAGAGTCAACGTGCGCCATCAACCGGACCACGCAGAGAACGGATACGAGGTGTGCTCCTGCACCTCCGACAGCGCCTCGCCTTTAGGAGCGCGCCCCTCCCCGTCCCCCCTGTGGCTGCTGCCGCCTCTCTGGACGCTCTCGCTGGCCCTCCGCTCAGAACCGCTATGATGCCAAAGCATTGGGACCGAGTTCTCGAGCTGTGTGCAAGACAGAGACTCATTGGTGGCGGGCCGGCGGACACTCGGACTGAATACAAACTGGAACATTTTGTTCATATAAATATCAATCGGTATGTTTTTTGCTATTATTTTGCTGTTATTTATTTCACATGGCATTCGATGGTCATTTAAAGCGCCTTGCTGTATGGGTAGTGCATACAGTTATCATATTATCATACTAGGATGTACGTATGTATCTGGTGGGCGTCCACAATGCTCGTGCCGTGCTTCACAAATTGAGTTACACAGAACCGTAAGTTCTATCTCTGTTTCTTCTTGAATGGCTGAACTGTATCCCTTTTTGCAAGGAGGCGTAGTAGAGTGGGGCCGTTCTGAAATATGTTCACATGAAATACAGCAGTATTACAACAGCAGACATAATAATAACTTGTTTCATGTCGAACAAGTTCACAACAATACCAAATGGCATCCTGGGATGTAGACAACAGTTGAATGGTAACCTGATATGTTGATAGGTGACGGGGGAATTCATTTAAAGGCATAGTTTTACCTTAAAGGAATAGTTCGACATTTGGAGAAATTTAATAGGCTTATTGTCTTTCTTGCCGAGAGAAATATTACACTACAACTTAGCTTAGCATTGAGACTGGAGAAGGGGGGAAACGGCAAAAAAGGCTTTCGTTAGCTTCGGACATAGACAGACTAGCAGTTTCCCCGTTTACAGGTTTTATGCTAAGCTAAGCTAAGCAGGTCCAGGCTGGAGCCTTATATTTACCTTACAGATATGAGAATGATATTGATCTGATCATCTAAGCCTCGGCATGAAAGCACAAATGGGTATTTCCCAAGATGTCAAACTATTGCTCTTAATAGTGCCTGGAAAGTGGAACTCCCTGTCAGGCTGCTTACCGCCTTCAAGCATTCTCCACCAATCAAATGGTTATCTTTAAGTTTAAGTTGCTTACAGTTAAGGGTTTGTGTCCACCAATCCCTAGAGAACGTTCTTAAACTCTGACAGGAAGCGCTGCCTGCAGTACTCAAACCAGGGCACAGAATGACATCTGGGATATACAGTAGACACAGTAGACGGGTGAGTGAAACCCCGGCATGTACCTGGGCAGACAGCTGAAATAGTCCCCCTGAAATGTAGTGGAGATTGATAGTTAGGTTAACAGATGAATGGCCCCATGGGATGTTGACAGGAAGACAAATAAATGGCATGCTGGGATGCCGACAGGTAGATGAATGGCACCCAGGGCTGTGAACAGGTAGACCGGCGAGTACCATCCACAGCTACGTGAAGGAGAGGGCAACCTGAGCCGTGGGAAGTGGGACAGCAGTAGGAAGTCTCACTCTCAGACTTGCAGGAGAAGTCTAAATGTTTCTCAGTGTCGCTTAACGCCATCATCCCGGCTTATATCTCTTACCTGTGCTCCCACGCTCTTTGAGGAACCGCTGCTCATGTATCCCCAAAAGTTCCTTTTAAACGGCGCGGTACCGAGGCTTTGCTTCTGCTGTTATCAGAGGCTGTATTGGTTTCGTAGTACTTTTGGTATAAATATGGACAGATTGTGATTCCATATTGCTTGGATCAGATTACACTTCACAGAGCCTTCTTCTTTTTTCTTTTTCTCTCTCACCGCTGGACGACACCCTCTTATCAATCCAAGCTCCGTCTGGTGACGTTGTTATAAGACCTCACGAGATAGCAACTGGATTTATTCTTGCTGATATATTTACCTACGATTTAAATAAAGACACAGATATATTTGAGTCGAGATGTCCCATGGTTACTTCAAAAATCAAGTGGACCGTGTATATTTCAAGGTGTGTTTTCTAATGTAAAATATTTTTGTAGAAAAAAATAAAAGTATATGAATGAATTTATTGACCTGACTGTGGTCACATGAGTTTGTGTGCGTGTGGAGATTATTTTGAGCGCTGCGGCCACGTAGACGCGAGTGTGTCATTTATTAATTTCTTTTAGCATCACTGAAAAGGAGCCCGGCCTTGAAGACAGATGAAGGTAACGCGGCAGCTTGCAAACACCAACTGGGAGCTGCTTTCCATCTCGCTGATGTTCTGCATGTTTCCTCTCTTAATGGTCACTGCTGCTCATCAGGAATGCAAAACACAACATGTCAATCACACTGCACGCCGAGTGGATTTATGAACAGATTTGCTGGCAGAGGATTATATGTATGCATGTATGTATGTATGTACACATATATATACACACACTTTTATTTATATAGTGCTTTTCACAATTCTCAAAGGCACTTTACAGAACATTAAAATGGTGGTGGAGGGCTTTGTGAGTGAGGAGAAGGAGGAGCTGACGATGGTGAGGCATGTCAGTTTTATCACAGTTGAGTTTAAGGAAGTTGGTTTGCATCCATGTTTTAATATCAGGCAAGCAGTTGGTCAGAGTGGAGTGAGTAGTGATGGCCTTTGTGGAGATGTAGAGCTGGACATCGGCGTAGCAGTGGAAGAGGAGACCATGTTGACGTATGATATTACCAAGAGGGAGCAGGTAGAGGATGAACACGAGAGAGACAGACAGACAGAGACTTTTTCAGGGAAGTACATCAGAGAAGCAATGTCACCTGAACTAAAAAATATTTAGCGGTTCAGATACTGCTTAGTTAGATAACCAAAGTGAGCTGTAGGGGGTAAACAATAAGATAAGTGCTTAGGAACATTGCGTACCACGATGAACCCCATGTCAGTCACAGACTTTTCAAATGAAAGCAATTAACAACGGAATACGCACGGCTAAGCATCCGTTTAGGAGGTAGAATTAAGTTTAAAAAGTATCAACCATTATTTCTGTCGTAATGACCCTCCGGCTTGATTGTTTATTATTCCGTTCAGAATTGCATTTTTCTATTCCGCATCCTGAGATTACATGCACAAACACAATTGTGTTTCGTTGTAATAGGTTCTACTCCTGTTGTGCCTTTCAATATACTCATTCAAATTCTCGTAATTTATTATCACGTTAGTTTCAAATGACTCCATTGTTATTCCCCCCTGCATCTCCCGTTTCTCCCGCCTTGCAGGCCGGGCCGTGACACCACTAAGAGCAGCAATTTTTCTTCCCTCCTCTTGACACACTCGAGTGGTGTTAATTAACTGGTGTGGCTCGGCGGCCACCAGGAGACCACCTGCTCCCTGCAGGCGCATTCTGCACGACGGGGGGTCACTTCTCAGCAGTATGACCGACTGATCCTACTTGAGTTGCGAACCCTATTTGTTGGAATTAAAAAAAATAAAATAAACAGTATGCGGGTATTTGTTAACAGGTGTAACAGGAATTGTGAAAAGTGTATTTTCTTTTTATAGAACTGTTGAATTTAAAGTTTTTGCCTTTTCAATATTTTGTTTTTTTAATCAGCCGTTCCACAGTCCCTGAATTAAATTAATACATCACAGCCGGACTTGGGTCTTGATTGGCACTGCTCTCTAACAACTGTGGGAAATATTTCCAGCCAGGCAGGTTTGCATAATTAAAATTTCTCTGACTCTGGATTCCCTGAACTGTTCCAGGTTTTAGGGCCTACGGCAAAGTCCCGACGAATCACATTATACACACACACACACACACACACACACACACAGACCAATGAGTCACTTTCTAACGCACTGGGTAGCCCAGCGCGTCAAACTATGACGCTCCACTACGGTCACTCCAACGAGTGGTTAACGCTAAAGTAAGTACGTAAACTAAGAAACTTAAGGACAGAAAACATCACTAACGTAACTTAAGAATAACTCAACATGCACCAAAGTACAACCACTCTCCACAGTCTCCGCCCTGTGGAGTTGTCAAGATCCCGGCTCCGGGTCGATGCATGGCAGTGAGGTAAGGGTCCACAGAGAGAGCTGAATCATTTGGCACACTTGTCAAACTGGGCTCTGTTGTCTCATTCCTCAAAAGGTCATATAGAATTCAACACTTCCACACACAGGCCGGCGGATTCGGCAGGAAGGAAGGGAGCACCCGATCGCTTCTACTCACACCGGTCAAAACTGGAGAAGAAGTGTCGTCTCCACTCCGGATGTCTGGTGTGACTAAGTGACAGTGTTGGACACAGGAAGGTCCATCTTGATGGAAGGTATATGGGCTGGTGCTGAAGACATAGACACATGGTACTAGCAATGCATGAGGCGACAAAGTCATGCTCAAAGCACAAATAAAAGTAAACAAGAACATGTGTGTGTAACAGGTTCCTGTTACCACAGTGGGTTCCTTTGCGTACAATAAAGCCAGCACACTCCAGTAACGTTTAACAGTGTTTTATTCAACCACTCCGACACTCCCCCAGCCTGTGTCTCCTGCCGTTAATATGGGAGAGAGACACACACTCAACAGATTGATTGCAGCTGAGGCTGATTAAGCCTCTTCCCGGCGCTGTTCCCCGGGCCACTCCCCCACTCCGTCCCCTCTGCAGCTGAGCCCAACCACGCCCCCACAGTGTGTAAACTAGATTGTCAGAATATACAGTATATAAGGATTTTCTTCCACTTTCTTTTTTTTTAAATGGCTTACAGTGGCTTATGCCTAATGTCAGGAAACAGATTTAAAAAAAAAGAGAGGTATTGGGTAGTTGATGGGAAATGGGACTCCTGGTTTTGTCAGCCTGTCTGGCCTTTCCCTGGTGAATAAACATTTTCATCAGCTGTGAATTGCATTTGAGGCCTTTAATCCGGTTGAGATAAAAACACAGACGCATGACTTTCTAAAGCCTACTGTTCTCATTTATCATTCAACAGGTAACAAGTTGAACGTGACTCATTAAAGCCTTCGAAAACAAACAACGATGTGCTGCTTTGCATGTCAACACTTTGGAGGTGTGCAAGCGTGTAGATAGTTGCTACAGTTTGAGATTATAACTGTCTGCTCAAAATCAGATAAAATGCCTCAAGTGATGTCAGCTAGTAGGCTTAGAGTTTACTCTTTGCTTTCGGGACTTGAGGCTTCATTAGCAGTCGGCAGTTGACTTTTATTTTGGATAATGTAGGTGACAGATTTTGACAAGAAGAATGTGTGGAATAAAAAAAAAAGATCTCTTTGGTTCGGCTGCATCAATTTGAATCCTTTATTTTATTTGAAATGGTCCATTGTGAGCGTGGCAATGTTACAGGAGTGCAATGCAAAATTTGTGGAGTATTCTTTTTAAATGGTCACGCAAAATGAATCTCTTATGGTGTTATTGAGAATATTTAACCATAGACTGTATGTAAGGGGTCAAAGTAACTGATGTAAACCATTGATTTGTGGACTTGTTAGGCATATCGGTCATTTCGGTCGCCATTCTTGGTTTATTGCAGTCAGAGAGGACAAGAGAGGTCGCAGCTAAATTCAACGTAAGACATTTAAGGCAACTAAAATGTTACAATTAACTTTCATCAACTGAATACACGCTGTGGAAGTTGTAAGACGAAAACATGTACAACTCCCAGACTGTACAACGCTGGGGGAGCGACCTGTCCATCACAAGGTAGCCCTGCCCTATGGTCTATTTTTAAATGGGACCATAATTTACTAAATGAACATCATGCAGTATTGAAGACTTGAAACTATTGATTGAACCAATGAACTCCTGTCTACAATGTTTACTGAGGTAATAAATGGAGTGAGAAGTAGCATCATTTTCTCATAGACTTCCATACAATCAGACTACTACCTGATGGCCATGAGAAAGAAGGCAAGTTTTAATGAAGGGAAAGAACGAGAAGCTTCATTGTGATTGAACATACGGTACGGTTTAAATGTTGACGAGAATAATCAGCAGTTTTCAAAGCATTCATCAGTGTGCCCTCACTCAGCTACCGTACCTTAATATGATGCTGGTCTGTGATGGGACACCACTGTCCGTCAACGCTGACACATTAACCGACTTGTGTGTTTTCAGTGGAAGTGAACTCGATGCTTTAGAAAAGCTTTCTATCCAGTCTATGAATACCAAAGTCTCCCCTGAGTCCAAGGCGCCCTCAGTTGTAATAGAGTGTATTGAATTTCCCTCTGCTCCTCAGTTTAATTATCTGGCATGACCTATTGGCGGGTATCACACGCTTGAGCATAGCAATGCAGTATGCAGACAAAACTATTATGCTGATCAAGTCTTGGAAGTTCATTCCAGTGCGGAGATGGGGTTTGAAAAAGCGACGACCTTCATGGCAAGACTTGTAGCTATCCATCTGCATGGGAAAAAGGTTGGCCACCATTCAGCTGTGCAACTTCTTCACCACGTGGTCTGAGGCTTGACGTTAGGCTGAACAGATGAGCAGGGCACACTGCCACAACACTTGATATTAGCTAAGTGGAAGCACACAATTGATATACTGCAAAAAATGCGACATTTAAGATGAATGATTATGTGGAATACAGATCGTCAAAGATTGTTGTTTGGGAAAAAAATACAATAAAAGCAAACATTAAAATGTTGAATGTATTAGTAAGCTTATGTGCTTTTCATATGCATAGTTAAATGATCATTAATATGGTTTAAATGGCTAAAGTGCATAACACCGCACCCTGATGAAATAAGGCATTATGCCCTTGCATGGACGTGATTCTTATGTGCGAGAGAGCAGTAAGTGTGGACACATGGGCCTTAGTGTGTGTGAATGTTATTCTAATTATGGAAACCGAGGTTGAAGACAAGGTGTATTTTATTGTGTGTCATGATATTCCATTTAAAAATTTGACAGACTTTTGCATACATATATTGGGACACTGCTGACTCTGGGGCCACGTTTTCTATCTATACAGTGAATACCTGTTGAAGGCCTTTGCATCAACTGTCAACAGCGACATGTGGGTCAGGAAGAAGCAATCGATAATTCGGAGTGAGTCACAGAACGGAGATCAAATATTATTTTAAATCAAAATGCACTGGCCCCGTTTAGCCAAACCTTTCAGACGCCGGGAAACACTGAAGAATAACAACTCAGTGAGCATTTGTTCTATATGTGTGGACATATCACAGCATCAACCATAACTGTAGGTTGTCAGCGGTGCATCTATTGTGCAGACCTGCTCAATACAGCCAGATTCTTGGCTTGGGGAAAACCACGATAAGTAATTCATGATAGCATGCACCAGTATTGTTGGACACTACTGCACCAGTGTTATACAATAACTGGCTGTCATCTCACCTGATATCAGCTATATGAAGCCCTGGCTCTCGGATATCAGATTGCCGGTGAGAGTCGGATGTGTCAGGGTGAGCTCACTGGTCCTCACGGTGCGTCAAAACATCTAAAAATTGGATTCCTAAAAAGCCTTCTTCCTTTAAATAATAGATATTTTCACAACGTGCCAGCAATGTTTCCTCCACAACTCAACTTCTCAAAAGCTGTTCTTTGACGACTGCAGACAATTATTTCCATGGTAAACTTTATTTCATGACGCTGTAACTGATTTCACGATGTTGCAGGTGGATATTGTTTCATGTCTAAGGACAAATGATTATCCAAAGATGACGATAAAAATAAATGGTAAAGATATAATGACCTAATAACTCATTTCCATGACATTTTCCAACCGGTGCTTACAGTAAAAAGGGTAGTCAACGTGATCAATATGCACTCTTTGGCAGTCCTCTAGCGCCCTCCTCTGGTACTGAAATATACACAGTTTTAAACGCCTATCTGTTACCTGCTGGGCAGATTAACCGGCTTGTCTTCACGTGAGTGAGAGGAGTCTGTAAAGGGCATCCAATCAACTCTGAGAAACTCATGCTGGAATTTCGTGACATGAATTCACAGTCTTTTCGGGTTTGGTCGTAATGTTGCAACATGAGCACATTTATCGTCTGCACTGAACTGTGGGAAAGACTTTCCGCTCTCAAGGACGAAAAACATGATGATCAAGCCGGCTGTATTAGTCAGATATGCATCCACTATTACGAACAAATTGAAAAGAAAAAAAAAAAACGTATATTGATTTAGTCTCCCCGAGAGACCCGTTCAATTTACAGGTATACGGCTCCATTTGGGAGCTGCTGGCTCAGCAACTTATTGGGGCCCTCCCACAGCATCCTCCTCCTCCTCCTCCTCCTCCAGCCTGAAAAGAGCCCTTGGCAAGTCGCCTGCTCGGAGGAATTAATACTAAATTAAATGGCCATTACGCAGCTTCCATAATGCTGCACTGTTAGAAAGATTGCATATATCATAACGTAAGTGTTACCATCTTATTCGGATTCTGTTCGTATAGAGGCATCACATATATAGACACCCAATTAGCCTAATTTGAACCGATATGCAATCAGCCATAAACCCAATCAGACACTTCTTATTATACCTGTTGGAAAAACCTCTGGAGAGTCAAGAAGAGGAGGGTCAGGGGGAGAAAGCTCAATTAGTTAGTCACTGCAGCATCACTGTGCTCTTACATACAGCCACAGACATGTATAAATAACTCCAATTACACGAAGACCGCACCAGTCAAACTCCTCTGGGATTATGCGGCGCGGTTGTTTCACATAATCAGTCTCATTAATATTACCGGCACGAAAACATCAGGTCTTAATTTGGAGTGGAGCTGTCATCATTTCCATCAAATACACACTTTTTAACCTGACCCTCCACCGTTTGACAGTTGGTGGCTTTGCATGTCTCCACTGTAATCACCTTCCTAGTAATCAACAGCAACACCCCTCCCCCCCAAAAAAAAAAAAAAACAAGGAAAAGGGAATGATGCTTTTAGTCACTTGTTAATTTTCTTGTCTGTATGCAAATGATTATGAATGCACATGAGATTAGTATGCATGCTGTCATTCTAGTTTTCCACCCAAGCTCCAGCCGTGTGTGACGGGGCCTTAGGGGGGGAGAAATAAAAGGGAACCAACAACGCCACCTGGGGACTTACACCCCAAGAAATATACACTTTAACAATGCTAATATATTGTTTTGAATTGTTATTACACAGATTTGTTACCGAGTTTGGACAGAGACGTGTTTCATTAAAAGTTAACCAAACGTTCATTAAAAGGAGTCAAACAAAACTTAAAACCAACCTAAAACATGCAGAATAAAGTTAAAATAGCCAAACATGTGAAATAGAGGAATCTAAACAGGTAAAATAGAGGAAGCTAAACATGTGAAATAGAGGAAGCTAAACATGTGAAATAGAGGAATCTAAACATGTGAAATAGAGGAATCTAAACATGTGAAATAGAGGAAGCTAAACATGTGAAATAGAGGAATCTAAACATGTGAAATAGAGGAATCTAAACATGTGAAATAGAGGAATCTAAACATGTGAAATAGAGGAATCTAAACAGGTGAAATAGAGGCAGCAGAACAAGGCGCAAAACACGTAAAAGCAGAACAGCAGCAGGTGAACCTACAAATAATAAACGGAGGTTAAAAGTGTACACCATGCTGGAAAACAACACACATTAAGATTGTGCGACAGGACCATGAATACATTTCTGAACCTCACCATGAGCCTGGACAGGGCCCAAAAGGGAGTGAGGCCATGACAACAGGTGCCTTTTATATACTGGCACTGATTGGGGGAGGAGCCAGCCTGAGGGCTGCGTTCACAACCTACACTTCCTTTTCTGGGGAGCCTTCCCCACTACACGTGTATGACTGCTTGTTAGCTTGTGACCATCAAGGCAAGTCTTTTGATCTGAGATAATATTAATTTCCATTTCTGTTTACTTTCCTATAGTGTTTCCTGTTACTTTATCTGTAAGCCATCTGTGTAAGTGGGCTTCTTTTTTTTTTTTTAAAATCACTCACTCTTTGTCCATTTTCTTTATTTTTTTGTGATGCTCTTCCAACCCTTTTCCCTCCGCTCTCATGTATTCGACTGCTTTTGTTTAACAGTGAGGAAAAAACTGCACAACAATTATAAGTTGACACATTGGTGACAAATGAAGCTCATTTTCACCTGGTGCTGAAAACGTCCCCTCGTGCAGCGCGTGATGATGACTGATGATAATCATGATGAGGAGGCAGATGATGATGATGATGATGATAGTCCTTTTCTCCTCCTAGCGGTGAGTTTAATAAAGATAAAACTGTGAGGTCACCAATTCAAACTGTAATCAAGGGAATGTGGTGTTAATCCCTCCGCTTATAAAAGCAGTTATTGCTTTTATTAATGTCGGAGGACATATTCCACATACCTGGAACCTTTTTGAAAAAACTATATTTTTTCTCTCATTTGCCCAACAGTAGAAATTGCAGCGTAACTGCAAAATGTATCTATATTTTCACACACTTGTAAAATAATTGCCAAATGATTCTGAGGACATCACCGCCTTGTTTCTCCTGGATATTCTGGTTCACTGCACTGTGTCTGCCTACCGTTTGGTTTCTCGACATGTATCTTTATTTTCCTTAGCCTAAAGTCAAACACACACGCTCACGTGCACGTATATGGCCGACTGTCTCGTGATATTGTTTAATATGAAGAGGCAAGCATCTAGTTCTCGGGTCCAAAGTAGTTCACGAGCGGAGCCAGAGCAGACGTCAAAACGCTTTCGTTTTACGACCGAGGACCCTGGACGTGACGTCAAATCCTACAGCTGGAGTTCTTCTGCGCATGCGCTGTGTTGCAGAGGCTAGACGCCGTCTGCTTTGTTGGGACCATCGACTGCTCCGACTTTCGGCGAGTCAACGGCGAATTGCAAGACACAAACGGGACTGCCGGCGGTGTCTCCCGGTCGTTGGACGCAGTTCGATCGTCGGCGCTCGTTTCGCCGTGTGCGTGCGCGCGCGCCAGGCGACGGGAGCGAGGATCCTCTGTATATAAACAAAACGCAGCGAGCTGCTCTTTTTTTTTTTTTTTAAGGTGGCACGTCAGAGAGCCGCCGCCGCAACAACAACATCAACAACTCGCTCCATCCTCGTCTGTTAAGTTGGCCAACTCCGTGTCGGCGATGGGAGTCCCCGCGGAGCTTTGGTAGGAGGTCAACTCCGAGACGTGCGCGTGCGAACATGAGAGAAGAGGACGGTGTGTTGTCAGGAAGGCAGAGAGGGGGTGAACGTCCCTGCTGCTGCTGCTGCTGCCCCCCCGACGTGTCAGAGGAGGAAGGAGCGATCGTCACCGAGAAGGGTGACCCGAGGCCTCCCGGTCGTCTGTCCGCCTCTCAGTAGCATCAGATCGGACGTGGGCACGACATGGAGACGGTGGGGAAATTCGAGTTCAGTCGGAAGGACCTGATAGGACATGGCGCATTCGCTGTCGTCTTCAAAGGCAGACACCGAGAGGTGAGCACTTTCCTTTTTTTCTACTGTTCTTTTTTACTTTTTAATTAAAATAAAAAAAATAAAAAAAAAATACTATTGCAAAAAGAAAAAAAAAAAAGAAATTACAGGTCACTCGAATGGTTCGGTTGCAAGTGAGTCGCATTGTATTGGCCATCTGGGTGTTTGTTGTCATAGTACGGCCTTAAGAGGCCTGGCAGCACGCATAGCGTGTTCCCTAAAATAATACAGATGGATAACATACTGGCGACCTTTTCTTAATGCATGGATTGCTACTTAGTGAGGGCCTTTATTTTGTATTATTCTCCGTCCATAATCCTGTTAAATGTGAATGTAGAGCAGCAGACCTTTCCTGTTTCCATCAGAAAGCTCTGCACAGAGACCACCAATGAACAAGTTGCAACATGCCCTCCACCTGAAGTGAAAGAGTAGACACCATGATGGCTTTGCAGTGATAAAACACATCACATCTGCTCAGACAGACGTGATACCGAGGGTAAATGTAGGCCTGTGGCATCTCCGTTGCTTTATTAGTCAATGGGCAGATCAGTTTCATCCGTAATAGAGGATAATTGCATCTTAGAACACATATTGCAATGTAAACAGAATACAATACATTTCAAATATGCTGTAAGGTCAGACGATGCAGGACAAGGAAACCGCATTGCATAGTAGGGAATGAAGTATGTAAGTAAAGAGTCACCGACTGCTCTACAGAACTCTCTCAGTAACCAGACCTTCTGGTTGATTACGGTATCAGCAGGTGATAAGTAACCAACAACATGAAGGAGGGGGGGCATGTAGCCCATGAGTGTGACCCTTTGAATATCCAAGTATTATAAATGTGCTAGAGTTTGTGATTTTTTAATGTGCAGAGACACAGTTTGGAAATGAACCAATTTGATGTATGTACTGAAACATTACTGACTTACTCGTACCGTAGTGCAAATACAGTAGATCTTCATAAACATAACAGTGTGCAGCAACGCATACCACTCATGCTGCATTGCATTTGTTTTATCCCCAAGACACCCCCACACATTTGTGTCCATCCTTCTAGAAACACGACTGGGAGGTGGCGGTAAAGTGCATCAACAAGAAGAACTTGGCCAAATCCCAGACGCTGTTGGGGAAAGAGATTAAAATACTCAAGGTAAGTCAGAAGTTCTCAAAAGTATTCTTCCCCCAAGAGTACTTCACTGGTTTCCCGTTATTAGGTTACTATACGTATTACAACGAACAAATACAGTACTTATTTGTATTTAAACTTTCTGTCCTCGCAAGCAGTGGTAAATCCCTGAATTACTCTGCTGTTTTCCCCATCCAATGAGTCACCTTGATATGTAAACGTCTTTATAAAGTGTTTATTAGATCATTCGGCCAGTGGCGGTAGTGAACACTTCAGTATCTAGAGCTAGAAATGTGCCACATGTCAGAGTGAAATATGAGCACTGGTTATTATGGGAACAAGGATCATCTCCTTTAAACATGGGGATGTCAAGGTGAAAGTAAATGTTAAGTTTTCTGCAAACCTCATGGGGCCATAAGTGCAATTGGGCAGCATGTAAAACATATTATAATAATTATGCATACACCATCCAAATATTGACTGTCATTTTTCGGCAGGAGCTGAAACATGAGAACATTGTTGCATTACTGGACTTTCAGGTATGTAAAACCACCACTCACTCACGGCATCTGGGTCCCGGTCATGTGATCAGGCTGATTGAGTCGCGTCAAGGCTTCTGTTGTCGTGTCCGTAATTCTCACACCTCTCTCCACGTGCCGGCGTCTCCGTCGGTCTGTGCTCACGGAATAGAGCAGATGGGTGGCTGGGTGTGCGTCTGTTCCAGATGACCCACTTCCTTCTCATGCGGCTTGAAGTCTTGTTTTCCCCTACTTGTTAAATGAGGCTTTGCTACATTTGTTTGTTCTAAAAAAAAAGAAAAAGAAGAAACTTCTGTTTGATCTTGTCGAGGCACGTTAATCCTCTGCTCTCCCATGTACGGCAAAGCCTTGTAATCTTTCAGTTAAATACTTCTGTGAGTTGTAGTGTCTGTGTCTCTGCTCGTTACAAGAGAAACGTTGCCACCTTTTTTTTTTTTCCAGGCCCGAGCCCTGGGGGTGTCGACTAGTTGTCGCCTGCGCGTGAATACATGTGCGGATGTGTTAGTATTATACCTCTTAGCTCGGCGTCGCATTGTCATGTGGGTGGGAATCCACAGGGGCCATGTTTCCTGCCTGAAGCCTAGAAACCAGTCAGGAGCCCACTGTGACAACACCTGCCAGACGGTTCAGAGGGCCCGACCCACTGCCCCCGACACAAATACACATCTTAACTCTCAGTGTGTTCTCTTTTGTCTTTTTCGCTCCATTGATAACACGCCATCTGGTTTAAAGACATCTCGCCTTCCAATTATTCTTATCATCACCATCTGACTAGACTAGTGTGTTGCAGAACGTTATTAGCGAATGTCGACTTGCATCCTGTTTCATTACTGCCTCTAATTAATTGACTAACGTGACCGGGGTCTCACTGTGCTCTTAGTTTTCAGGCATTGCAAATTATTTTATTTATTTTTTTTATCCCATGTAAAAATCTCCTAATGAAAGCTGCTTATTATTTCTGGATTAATACAAATACTGCGGGTCTCATTGATTTGTGTTATCCAAAGGGATTTAAAGATTAGTCTGAGAGTTAATAAATAATCGCAATGTTCTACATTATCCGAGAATTGCAGGCAAACACCAGCGTGACAGTCACACAGGTTTTAAGCGAGAGCGAAAAATACCCAACATTCTCTTGTTCCAGCTTCGCACGTGTAAACATTTGCTGCTTGTCTCTTATACCAATGTAAATTGTAATACAGACCAAATTATTTATCAAGAGAGCAATTGGCATATTCAGCGACAGTGCAAGTCCTCCTCATTTGCAGACCTAATGTAATGTTTTATTTAAATACACTCTTTCCCTCTTCATTGAAGACACAGTGAATAGTTGCCGCGACAAAAGTGGCCCGGTCGTCTCCGTATTTCCTAGCGAGTCGCAGCGCGAGGTGAAGATTACCCTTCGCTGCGGTCGCCAAGCAATCCGTCAAGCTGAAGTTTGGTGCTGCAGTACCGCGCTGCTGTCAGAGAGACAGTCGGTGGAAACCAGATGGTTGTCTCGCTGACTGACTGGCTGCCTGGTTCGTTGCCGTCCAGCTTCAATAAAGCCAAAGACAACCAATTTCAAAAAGGCCTGACTCAGCGGAAACTATAGAAAACAGCCTGGCCTCTGACTGATAGATTCAACAAGATACTGGGATGAGGTCAGAGTGAAAGTCTGCAGTCATCTGTTGGCATGTGATAAGAGGCCTCAGGCAGCACTGTGTTTTATTTTTCCCAACTTGTGCCTCAGACGGGTTTAGAAGGGCTAAGAGGGGAGATAGCAGAGGAAAGATCGATGCTAGAAAAGTTGCTCGAACTCTGAATCCCCCCCCACCCCCCAAATGTGCAATATAAAAAATGATCCAAGATGTTAGTAAATGAATCGCTATTCATTGTTTGTTGGTGTTGTTGGTGTTGTTGTTGTTGTTGTGGGAGCTTGTGAGTTACAAGTTTTAGACGGTGAAATGCTCCTCACTGTCTCTCACTGGCTCAAGTTTCACACCCATTGTTTTAAATGCTCTAGCAGAGCCAGCCGTCTGAATCACTCATGGTTTTTGGCTCAGTATTAATCGAGCAGAGCGTTGCTTTTAAAAGGCCAGTAGCACAGGAGTCTGGGGTAGAACCAGTTTTACTAAATTAGTGTGTTCATGTAGACAACTACATGAAACACAGCTTTAATTTGCTCTCTTTTTTTCCTTCTTTCTCAAGACTCAGCACTTTTTGTTTTGTTTTTGTTTTTGTTTTTGTTTGAGCAATCAGTCCTCAATATTTTTCCAACCCTTTTAGACAATTGTATATTTCTCCTATCCGGATCCCCCGGCTTAGTTTGCTCAAACAGAATGGCTGTGCACAAGTGCCACCTGTTCCTTTCCTTTGTCTGCCACTGACATGTGTTTGTTTACCCCCCCCCCCCCCTCCCTCTCTTATCTCTTCCCTCTTTAGGAAACTGCCAGCTCAGTGTACCTGGTAATGGAGGTAAGCTTGCTGTGATGTTTGGCTTTGTTTGCTGAGCGCTGTATTGTCTCAGCCTTTGCAGGCAGCGCTGACGGGGCCTGGGCTATAATTAGCCGTGTCCTCAGGCATCAAGAGGGGCAAATGGCCACTGGTTAAAGTCCAAAAGCTGCTAGATTTGTCCCCTTGATCCACAGGGAGTGTAATGTTTGCGACTCTTGTATCTACGACTTTACGGATACTTTGGCCTCTGGACGAATGCTCGAATGTAATCGGTAATGTTCAACATGACAAGTGCTTCATTCCTGCAAGGCATGGCATGGTCTGTCATGCTAGCTCTCCAGACCCCATAATTGTCCGTTTCAGTATTTTTAGAGTGCATGTCAAATGCTATTTTTTTTTTCTTTCAGCCCGGTTGTTCTGTTAATGTGCATCTTACACATACATACAATATTGTGTTAACACATTTGCCATCCAAGCAGAAGAGCTCGCTCGAAAAACAACTTCAACAAAGTGACATTGCTCGCCAGAGGCACCAGAACCATAAAGTGCAGTGTTCACATTCACAATGAATACTGAGAACTGAAGGGGAAACTGAAAATGGCTGTAATGTGGCTAAGCGGAATTATTTTTATTTATTTATATTCTTCATGTGCATCCCCTTAAGCTTCCAGTGTCTTCCGGGGCCCACATAAAGTAATAAAACAGCAATTAAACATCACACCGTATTAGTGAAAAGACAAAACCGTGACATTTGGTAAATGTTGTCTATATATATATATATATATAATCATCTTAATTTGTTCATGCTTATCTCTGTGTCTTGGAAAAGGAAATGACTGAGGCAGCCTTTCAGAGCCACCTTTCATAACACATCTTGTCTCTTCCTGGATTCATTCATATTGATGCGAGCCCGGTTCTACATTTGTAAACACATCACTCTTCAGCAAATCACTGCTCTGATCTCCTTTCGCTTTCTAGTCCCTTCAGAGACGGGTTGATATCAGAGACTCACTCACTATGGTTACACATCAGCCTCTGTTTTACCTGTGTCCTAATGGTATTCCTTTTCATCTCTCCTTCTTTCATTTCCTCCCCCCCTCACTCCCTCACCCCCTCTTTTTCTAATCCCAGTACTGCAATGGGGGTGACCTTGCTGAATATTTACACTGTAAGTATGACAAATCATCTACTAAAAGCTCCAGATGCTTCTCGGTAGAACACAAATGAAATGTCATCTTTGTTGCTTGGTGACAAGAAAGGGAGAGTCCTTGCTTGTCCCTGAATGCCTCTTTATTTCTAAAAGCCAAGATCATAAACCATAAAACTAACAATTTCCAACAGTAGAATAATCTTAAATTTCTATTGGTGTAAATCGCTAAAGCGACCAATAAAGGCATTTAAATCACAAAATCAACTCTAATAAAATGTTGCAAATATTCTTTGAGTGCCAGAATGATGGTCTTTGGATAGGAACTGCTGGTTAAGACTATGATTATTAGAAGAGGAAGAATCATTTTTCAGCTCTGTTAAGTCTACCAAGAAGATTGAAAGAGTGCAAATAAAAGTGAACAACTTATCAGTGAAGCATACGCCCCAAGGCTGCCATTCAGGTCACAACTCAGTGTTTTTTTTTTTTTAAGTTTCCTGTTTGACCGCAGGAAGCTGCCTTCTTATCTGCGGCCCTGAAGACGGAGACAGATTTGGTGCTTCAGTAACGTCTTCAGCAGCTTTTGGAGGCCCTGAGGCTTAAGATAGACTTCAGCATGCAGCGTAATGAAACCACATCGAAGCGTCCCTCCTGTATTCTTCTGTTTTCACTCATAGAGTGTTTGAGACATATATCACATACATACAGGACACCATCTCTTGTAAATATGCTTTTGATTCATTAGCACGTTAACAAACTGGTTGTTAAAGTAATGTCTAGAATTCTGTCCAGGTTTGCCACAGCTCATAAATTGCTGGGCTCTTAATAGCCGGTGCACTCAACTTGTCGGAGGTGGGCCTTTATCTGTCAGCATGGGCAGCATGGGATATAAGACATCTAGCAGTTTGCAGACTAATTACAGCTCTAGCTGCTAATTTTGTCTGCCAGGTACCCATAGTATAAATAGAGGACCCATTCCAGTAATAGTCTTTTCCTGGCTGGTTTAAAAAAAAAAAAAAAGGAAAAAAAAGAAAGTGGTTTTGGATCCACTACCCACTTTGGGGCAATGAACAAACCTTTTTTTCCTGGCCCTGGTCAAGCCTGAGTCTGGCTTTAAAGGAAGGGAGGTGGAGCCAGAGAGAAATCCAAGACAAGGGAGGGACTCTCACATAGAACCATATTGTACCACCGTGAGAGGAGGGAAATGATTGGTGGGAAGGCAGAGACGGGGAGCAGGAGGTGGCAGTGGGGTGATGCGAGAGAACAGAGAGGAAAAATACAGTAAACTGAGATTATTTTTCTGTGCCACGGGATCTGACTCCAAAGTTTTGTTTTGAAAACTAGTATGATGGGCATAAATTAGAAATAAAGAGGGTTTTTCAGTCCCAATCTGTCTACTATACCCCCACCATGTTTCCTACATCAGTAATTCATCAATAAAACTGAACTTGTAGTCAATAAACCTTGTTTCTCTGCAGCCAAGGGCACGCTGAGTGAGGACACCATTCGGGTTTTCCTGCAGCAGATTGCAGGGGCCATGAGGGTCTTGCAGGGCAAAGGCATAATCCACAGGGACCTCAAGCCCCAGAACATTCTGCTCTCCTACCCAGCAGGACGCAAGTCGCACTCCAACAACACCTGCATCAAGATCGGTAGGTGTGACGGTGTGAGAGCCTGCGAGCGTGGCGGGATGGCATGTGCATGTATTTTGCAACACTTTTTTTTTTTTTATTTGTTAACTTCTTCCTAAAATGTGGCAGAACTTGGTCTAACCCAGTAGTATCTATTGATTAATATTGGCAAACGAGTTTATGGAGATAGAGTCGGAAATAAAAAGAGCAAAAACATCTTTATATTTCAGACATAAGACCCAATATAGTGTTGGTTTACATTATGATTATACAGTAAAACCCATGGACCCTCTGCAGGAGCAAACCTTATTGAGTCTCATGATCCAGCACATTGGAAACCCTGACGCTGTAATCCAGCTCTTTACAGACAGTAGCAACAGGACCTAATAATAATTTCCCCAGTTGATTCCACGAAGATAATAGTCTAAACTGGTTAGAGGACATTGATTAGATTATATATAGAATTACACATTTTCTTCCTCTGATAAACACTGTTGGGCAAAAAATACCAAGAAAGTCAGAACCCTATTCACAGAGACATGAAGTATGCGTCTCGTCGGTTTGGAGTTTGGCTCATTTGACCAGAAACAATGAAGTCGGTTTAACAACTAGTAATCACCGCTCTGGAAAGTGTCATGACCAAGTACTGATGGCGAGTTTGTGTCGTTCAGCTGTTTGGAAACTCTGCTAATCCTTAAGCCTATTAATTCTTGTTCCTCTGGAGAGAATTGATTGCCCCGTGGGAGTGAAGTCTGAGGCTCCCAGTCACTGCAGAATGTTATTATCCTCACCACTCTGGGAAAACTGTCACAGTCACACTAACAAACAGACCGATCGCACTCATTGCATCTCCACAGATGCAGGTACTGACACACAAGCACATCCGTGCTGCTAAAGGGATTACTGAAACATGTAGACTTGTAGAAAAGGATCAGTGATATTAGGTATCATTTTTTAATCTAATAATCTGAGTAATATAATGAGCTACACAGAGATCATTTTGAGTATTTTATTATGTTCTTATGTTATATATATATATATATATATATATATATATATATATATATATATATATATATATATATATATATATATATATATATATATATATATATATTTATATTTATATATATATATATATATATATTATTATATATATATATATATATATATATATATTTATATATATATATATATATATATTTATATATATATATATATATTTATTTATTTATATATATATATATATATATTTATTTATATTTATATATTTATTTATATTTATATATTTATATATATATATATTTATATATATATATATATATATATTTATATATATATATATATTTATATTATTTATATATATATATATATTTATATATATATATATATTTATATTTATTTATATATATATAATACTCAATCTATGTGTAGCTCATTATATTACTCAGATTATTAGATTAAAAAATGATACCTAATATCACTGAGCACACAACTCAGTATATATATATGCACTGTTGTTAAGAAAACAGTGCACTGTTGTTAAGAAAACAATAGTGCGTTTTGATTGGCATGTATTTTATTAAACCATAACTCCCTGGTAAAAAAAGGAAAATGCAGATTTTATAAAGGAATAATAAATAATATTAAACTAAATAAAACACAGGTAAAACAAAATGACTTCACTAAAACAAGACACATAACAGATTAACGCCCAGGTAATACCTGTAAAATATCTGCCTCTCAACTATTATCGGTACTATGATTTATAGTTTTATTGGTTTTAAAAATAGATACTGTTGAGTTCGGAACCTGTCGGAGACAAACATTTAATTTTTTAGAGCATTATGGATTATTTTTTTTCTGCAACCATCTGCAGTACTTCTTCTGGGAGTTCTTTTCTATTTTTTTCTGATTTAATCAGTTTGAGTCTCAGCATTTGCACATTTTCTTCTCTCCACAGCGGACTTTGGCTTTGCCAGGTACCTCCAGAGCAACATGATGGCGGCGACGCTCTGTGGGTCCCCCATGTACATGGTAAGCCTTCTTCCCAGACCTGATGATGGCTCCTGCTTCTGATGCTTCTCTTACCGTTGGTCACGTGACAAAGCGGTCTCACTATATTTTTCCCTCACTAGGCGCCTGAAGTCATTATGTCCCAAAGCTATGATGCCAAGGCTGACTTGTGGAGTATAGGAACCATAGTGTTTCAGTGCCTGATTGGAAAGGCTCCTTTTCAGGTGAACACGTTTATTATTATCTGTTTTTTTTTCTCAATATGAACTGCTTCCCTTATACCTACAACGTCATTTAGGGATGAGCCAGCATCAAAACTCCATTGACTAAATACATAAATTAACAATTTACTGTTATCACTGACAGTCATAAGCATATGTGTACAGAAAACTGAGAAGTAAAAAAAAAATCATCTGAATTTTTTGAATGGCCTTTGCATAATATCTGTTTTGCCAAGTTAAGAGTATGTAAACAATATGCAACAACATTAGTTTGCTTGTCATTTTGCACAAGATAATGGAATTGAAGCAGATATTTTAATGTGATCAAAAAGATGGAAAACACATGCAGCAATTAAAAATAGTTACAAAGTGCATTAACACAAAACTTTGCTGAAAGATCCTTTTCCATGTTTTTTTTTTGTTGTTGTGGGAAACACCAGTTAAGTCTGTTTGTTGAAAGTATTCAATCAGGCGGTCTCTTCTCTCCAGATCATGTGAAAGATGAGGAAGAACCCCAAAAAAACCAGTAGTTTTCCGCTGCTAACTTGTGTGCGTGTGCGTGTGTGTGTGTGTGTGTGTGTGTGTGTGTGTGGGTGTGTGGGTGTGTGGGTGTGTGTGCGTACATAAATTTGCAGACATTTGCATGTTTTCAACTATCGCTGTGACCTCTTGTTATTTTTAGGCGAGCAGTCCCCAGGACCTCCGGCTGTTCTATGAAAAGAACAAGACTCTCAGCCCCAAGTAAGGAGTTACGATGACGGCGTATTTATTTTTTTAATGTGATCAACCAATGTTATGGTAAAAGGCAGAACGTAGTGAAGTTAATCGTTTTTGTTCCGCATTAGTTTTATGGGTTTCCCTTCTAAGACACGAGAAACTTTGCTGCGACACATCTTGGGAAACAGACTACCCAATAAAAAGTGAAGCCCTGTCCTCAACTCTTCAGAGAGACCCAATTATATTTGGCAATGTTTTTTTGCGAAAAAACAAAACAACAAATGTAGTATTTACATAAATGCTGCCAGTTACGGCCTTGCCAGCTGGGTGGTTTTAACAGTCGTACAGTAGTTGATTCACAACACTGTTAGAGATGACAAGCCCCCCGACAAACCCCCAACATCCGGACCTAATCAATGTCTGTCAGGCTTTATGTTTCAGCTTGGCACAGCTGCCTAATGAAACCACACTACGGTTTTCATTCATTTCATTATCTCAAGGGAATAGAGAGAGAGAGAGAGATCATATATTTGGTGACAGCACAAACATAAAAAGTAAACCATGTGCGGCTGAACGTGTTCCTGTATCTGTATTATATTTGCAGCATCCCCAGAGAGACTTCTAGCCACCTGAGGCACTTGCTGTTGGGTCTGCTGCAGCGCAACCACAAGGACCGCATGGACTTTGGTCAGTGAACATTCAGGACGGGAACCTGAATGAGACCGTTGACTACGTGGTGTTGATGCAGACCTCCACTGCTAACTTACTAATGTGGCATTTTATAAATGCTTATCTGGTCCCATTACCCAGACAACGGATGAAACCAGTATTCCTGTGTTGGTCTATATCTGTGAATACTTTACGCACAATACTGTACTGACATGTCGCTTCACTACCTCCTACTTATTCTGTTTCTTCTTGTGTTGTTGCTAGATGAGTTCTTTTGTCATCCTTTCCTGGAGGCTAGCTCATCCCTGAAAAAGAGTAAGTGAGAATAAACAATACACTTCTTAATAAAGCGAGGTTGGATAATTGTCAGCAATACATAAGTGCAGGACTATAGCTGTATTGTATATGATGTGTGTGTGTGTGTGTGTATATATATCAAATGTCTTGTATCTATAATGTCTGGCACCTTGAGTGTAATAAACATTACACATTTTCTGATGGCAGTAAGCCATCGTAAAAATTTGCATCTCTTTTAATTAAAAATAATGTAACCCTCAAAATTAATGCGAGATCGAAATAATGACAGGACTGAATTTTTCATCCATCGGAAACTTAGAGAAATAATAATCGAGAAATAGAGACAGACGCACACACAACAAACGCTAATACCTTTTTGTCGGCAAAATGCCAGACTCATGACATGACACGTGTTGTTGGGCTTTTTCTCGGGGACAACTCTGCGTTTCTCAAATATATATTTGTGCGTATAAACCCCTGAGTTGTCTAACGAGTGTATTGTATTTGGTCGCAGCAACTCCGACTGCGTCCATGACCTGCTTCCCAAGCTCTGCATCAGCCAGCTCTTGCAGCAGCTCGTCCACCTCTCACCTCGCCTCTCCACCGGTTTGTGTTTATAATTCCCGTATTACTTTCTTCCGTTTCTCTGCCTTTACCGAAGTGATGAGGCTGTGTTTTTAATGTGCGATCGTAGAAAAAACCAACCAAGTCGACACCTTTCTCTCACGGTTTTCTCTTTCGTTGTTTCGTTTGTGCTTTCTTTTCTTAGTTTACCGCTCTACTTTCTCTCTCCCCGTCTCTTCAGCAGTCTCTTGCTGAGGTTCAGCACTTGCGTGCCAAAGCTCTGGCCTCCCCGACCCAGGAGGCTACTGGTTTTCTCCTCAAAGACTCCTCTGGTGGGGGCGGCAGCAGCAAGAACTCCTCCTCCTGTGACACAGATGACTTTGTCATGGTGCCTGCTCACTTCACCAGTAAGAAAAAAAAAAAAAAAAAAGTTTCTTCCCAAATATCAAATGCCGCTGTGCGTAGTCCAAGCCTTGGCTCCAGCTCTGTAGGATTACTGAAGTCATATTTTATTTAACAGTTTTTTTTCACAGACTTGCTTTCATGTGGCATGAATATAATTTCATAAGCGGGAGCTGTACTCTTGTCGTCATTTTTCTTTCTGATTTATTTTTCCCTGGCTTTCCAGCGGGTGAGCTGGCATGTGAGAGTAAAGTGCTGCAGGACAGCCTGATGAACAGCGGGTAAGACGCGAGGATTGGTTATTCATAGATTGCCATTACCTGTTTTACACTAATTTAATGTAGTTGTGTAACAGCGTTAAAGAACCGCGCTGGTTAAGGAGGACAACTGACTATCCGTAATTCAATAACAGTAAAAAAAAGTGAGAGCATGTTGTAACCCTTTGCAAAATGGCATCTGGATAAAGCCCTGATGACGTGTCTCCTTCTCCTCTTTCATCAGCTCTCTTCTGGCTTCCGCTGGTCTGTGTAGCCAAGTCAAAACCCCACCGCACTCCCCTTCCTGCAGCGGGTCTCCAAGTCCCGTCAGGTAACGGCTCAACGCTGTGTGCTCGGTTATTGTGATGCATGTGGTGCTGTGTAGCTCAGAGGGCAAGACGCTGAGAGGTATAGAAATGGATAGTGTGGTAGGAGAAGAAGAAGACATGGCAGCAATTGCCAAAGTAGCCGGTGCGGTAGATTAATTAATTCCCTGATATCTGCTAAATGTGTTGATTTCTTTCATTAACCTCAGTTCACACGTACGATGTAATGTTTGTTTTTACATTAGAGACATTGTACAGGTTTGGCAGTATTAACAGAATGTCTCTATTGCGAAATATGTGGAGTACTCATTCATGTTGAAAGTGTCCAACTTGTCTGTGTATACACACGCACACACACACACACACACACACACACACACACACACACACACACACACACACACACACACACACCCCCACCCTAAGCCTCTCATCGCTCAACTGTTTCTCTTGGCACACTCTGTTGTTCTCACTGTTGTTGGCAGGCCCAGTGAGTGCTCGGGAAGTAACTATGGTGGTAGCTATGGAAACCATGGTCAGTCATTGCCTATCCCAGTCCCCACCCAGGTCCAGAACTACCAGCGCATGGAGCAGAATCTCCACTGTACCAAACTGGATGGCTCACCACGGTCTGTATCGCTGTTGCTCCATGTAAATGTGTATTTACATTTCCTCCAATTGACTGCAGTGACTCGTGAAACGTTGCATTATTAGGCTGTCGACACCCGTGCGTCGTTGCAGCAGCGGAAGCTCGTTGGGCTTTGCTCGGACCGGGCCTTCACCCCCCTATGGGCCGGGGGCGGTCACCACCAACCGTAGGCTTTCCCAGGGAGGCGTCAGACCTTTCCAGCTCTCCCCTCAAGGTATCTCAGAGGCTACACTTCGCTTTGTAAACCACTTTCACAAATGCACATCACAGCTTTCTCGATGCTACTCTTTATGCTATTTAACCAAAGAAGGATTGTATATATCTATTTTTAAAAAAAAAAACAAATGGTAAACCGATTAGAAAACAACAAATTATTATAAAGTAATAAGGTGCAGCCCAAGAAAGTCAATTGGCTTGGTAGGTGATTCTTGCCCCGGAAATTCAAGTGCAGACAAAGAGGGAAATACTTTTGTGGTTAGTATTGGCCAATGTTGCTCTGAGTCAACCAGTTCATTACTTTTGAAAGTCCTTGGTTGAGACAATGAACCAACATCCTACTTACTCGAGCACTCTCCTTCTCACCACCAGTCGCTCTCTACTCGTCTGTGCCTCACGCTGGCACAGTCCCTCAGCTGTCTGGACATCCAGCATGGCAGCGTGGGAGTTAGGCAGGACTCGTCCATCTCTGCAGTCTCTTGGTGGATTCCTTGTCTCGTTGTGTTGTCTCACATCTCATTGTGCGACCCCACCTGCCGTCTAAAAGCGGGAAAACATTCTGACCTCTGACTTCTGTCCCACAGCCCCTCAGCACGTTGAGTCCCGGCCGACTTCTCAGCAACACCCGCAGACGGCAGGGCTGGGCACGCGGCTCCACAGTGCCCCCTGCTTGTTGGAGGGCACCGGTGGTGGTGGCAAGCAAAAGATCAGGAAGCAGCACTCCGACCCGGTGGTGGCCCCCTCGGCAGGTCTGAAGACCCTCCGCCCTCTACACTCTTCCCCCAGACTCAGTGAGCTGATGCAGCGGAGCCCCCTCCCCACAATCCTCGGCTCCCCTTCCAGGGTGAGTCAGCTGTGTGTGTGTGTGTGTGTGTGTGTGTGTGTGTGTGTGTGTGTGTGTGTGTGTGTGTGTGTGTGTGTGTGTGTGTGTGCGCTTAATTCTCTGGAGATACAAAGAACAAGAAAAGACTACCAAGCAGTTTCAACAAACCTGTGGTGCTGCTCTCCTCTCCCTCTTGTCTCCCTCCTCAGGTCATCCCTCCGTTTGAATTCCCCAAGCCTCCCAGCACTCCGAACCTCATGACCTTCCTGACGCAACAGGGTTTGGTCATCGGCTCCCCTTGCAGCAGGACTGCTCTGGCAGAGCCCAGAGACGCAGGACCACAAGCGCTCACACAGGTCCTCCAGCCGGCCCACTGCATCCACAGACTGAACGATGACAGCAAGGGCTTTGGAAGGTTAGAGTGTTGTTTTTGCTGTTGTTTTCTATGCGCCACGTCTGTCACGCTGATGCTGCGTATCGAGGAGGAATTGTTCGTCTCCAGATACGGGATAGACTGGAGGGCTTCTGCAGTATGAAACAAAGGAAATAGGCAGCTATTCAAAATAATTAAAAGATATGTATTACACAAGGATCTGCGCCTAATTCCTACCCCTTTCTGTCCTTCCATGTTCTCCGCTCTGTCTTCGTTTCCTGTCTCTCCGGAGCAGGTCTCAGAGTGCAGGTCGTCTGTCTGACATGCTGCTGATGGCTGCGTTCGGACCAGGTGGACCTGTGGGGGACCGAGGCAGCACAGAGAACTTGACCTCCGAAAAAAACACAGACATAACAGGTAGGAACTCTTTGTCGATTTACATGAGCAAACGCATGTCTGACGTTTAGGATTTACGTGGCTCATTCCAACAAAGTGTCAGTAATGCAGTGCAAAAATCTTTTGAATTCTGTAATTTACCGGGAGAGCTTCTTTTAAAATACGGTTTAGTAGTTCTTGGTATTTATTGGAAAACGAAGATGGTCAATGATATATCGAGCCCGACCTTCACTTATCGCTCACTTCTGCCCTCTAGTGCCCCCGGGTGGTGGGGGAGGTCTTGCACCTGGCTCGATCAGCCCTGCTCAGGTGGTTTTCACCGTGGGCTCTCCTCCCAGTGGCAGCACCCCGCCTCATACCTCCAGACAGAGGAAATACTCAGGTAGCTCATGCACATTCAAACACAAATAAATCCAAGTAATTTGTCTCCACCTCCCTTCTGCAGCTGGCAGGAATCAAATTCCACTTTTGCAGCAGCATTAGTATAATGCTCTGCACATTATACAACATAGAGTACTGGGAAGATATTATTACTTTCATTTCCCAATGATGTGGAAACTTAATTAAATATTAGGGAGGCGAGCATAAAAGGTTTGATTTTATTTAATTTTTCATTAAACCCAACTGTGGAGAGATGTAGCTACATTTAGGGAGTAATAACCCAAATTACATTTTTTTTTTTTTCAAACACACAATTTTCCAATTGGTAATTAGAGTTCAGAGCATTTAAGGGAAGAGTAAATTTATGTAGCTGCTGGCAGACGTTGATCATTAACCGGAACGAATCTCTACTCAATACAGTGGTTATCGAGGGTGAATGCCGAAAGCACCAAGCATGGCATTTGATGCAAAAATATGTATGTATTCAATACATTTGACATTTTTCTTCTCCTTTTTTTTTTCTTTTGCCATCACTTTGCCTGACTCCTGCAGGCTCGTTCACTTCAATCAGCCCTGCAGGTTCCTTCACAAGCCGCTATCCCCAGACAGCCACCTATGTGGATGGCTTTGAGGCTCCTTCCAGTCCTCGCTACGGTTTCACTGATCCTATCACAGCCAACATGGGCGGTCCTGTAACCTTTGAGGCTCCTGAGCTGCCCGAGGAGACGCTGATGGAGGTGAGAAGCCGGTTTTACGCACAGCTCAAGAAGGCAATGGGAAAAGGGAGTCCTCCCTGAGAGCCTGTGTATTCTGCGTATTTATGCAGCTATTACTTCTTTGTTGTGTACATCAATCAGGGGTTTCGTTCTCAGAAAACCTTGAAATGAAATAATCCCTCTTGACAGTGCAGACTGTAAGAAAAATGTAACAAGAGAGCATAGTGCAATTGAAGGGTCTTTTAGCTCAAGTCATCGTGGTAAAATTAGCCTAATGTGGAGTCTGAGAATGGAAAATTGAAATGCATTGATTGACCTGTCTCCCGTTAATGCTCGTGTTCGTTTTCACCAACGCAGACTGAATGCGAAATTACTGTCTGGTGCTGAGTTATAGCTCTAAACCATTTCTCTGTCTCTTTTTCTCCCCGTCTCTGTCGGAGTGCAGCAGGAGCACACAGACACTGTGCAAAGCCTGCGGTTCACGCTGGATTTCGCCCGCTGTCTGATGGAGGTCGCTGGAGCCTGTGGGGTCGTGGTGTTTGAGGAGCAGGAAGACATTGCTCATGTCTTTCCGCAGCAGAGCCTGGTAGCAGATCAGATAAGCTCTCTGAGCCGAGAGTGGAGGTAAGGCCGTATCTATCCACCATCGCTGTGAGTCTCTCTTTGTGGATGGCTGTGATACCGTTGATCCAATTTGGATAGAAAATTATTTAAATGTGGATCTCCCGCCTGTTCTCCATGTTAGGGGAAACCTTGGGGGGGGGGACAAACAGTATTTTATTTTATTTATTTTTTTTATGTGGCAAAACGTTTTGTCAAGACAGACTTTCATGTTGCAGCTAGCAGATTTGTTGAAGCTGCTCACGAGTATTGACTTATATGATGTCATAATATGTCAAAATGCATGCTGCCTGGTATGAAACAAGATTTGTAAGCTTGAATGCATTTTTTTTTTTTTTTTTTGCACCAGAACAAACAAAGACACGCTGACATAAATATGATAAAGTCAGGGAGAAGAGGAGGAGATTTCATGCCTTCTAACATTTGGGAAAACACACCGCGGATGAGATTGACAATGGGGAGCGCGTAATTTAATGAGAACGACTTTGATCTCATCTCTGGTCCTCAGGACTCAGCGGGATGAGGACGATCAGACACAATATCTGCAACATAGCCAGTGGTCACGTTCACGTTTTTTCATTTTCTGTGTTTTGATGCATAATTGCCCATACACCTGCTATACAACTCGATCGTACAGATATTTCGCGATAACCTTCACAATTGAACACCAACTTTGTATTGTTTGTAGTCCCATTTGTCAATTTAAATTTGAGTTTAACGCTGTGTGTGTGTGTGTGTGTGTGTGTGTGTGTGTGTGTGTCTCTCCTCAGTCATGCTGAACAGCTGGTTCTCTACCTTAAGACTGCAGAACTCCTGTCCACTGCCTTACACACAGCCATGGAGCGAGTTAAACAGGGCAAACTCTACCCATCCTCGACAGTCAAACAAAGTATGAGCCATTTTTAATTTATTTTTTAACGAGGGTGGTCTTGTTAAGGCATCCAATACGTGTCTGAAACAGAATGCCCGATGAGCGTCCTGGCAGCATATTCAAATACATTTCTGTCCGTGTACAGTAGTGAGGAGGCTGAATGAGCTGTACAAGTCCAGTGTGGCAGCCTGTCGCTCTCTCAGCACCCGTCTGGAGCGCTTCTTTTCCAGGAAGCACCGTTTAATGGACCAAATCACCTCCATCACAGCGGAGCGGCTGCTGTTCAGCCACACGGTGCAGATGGTAAGCCAGGGGGAAAATTGGACTGTTGGGATGCAGAGGAGCAGATGAGGGTTATTGACCAGCAGGCCAAAGCATAATCATTTAGATACTGTATGTGTGGGCAGCCAGCAAAACAATTAAACAAGCATTTATTTCCACCCTAAGCGCCTGTATGGCACATTCTTTTTAACTAAGGCTCCAAGCACTTGCTCTCAGATTGTTGCTTTATGGCCATAGCAATATTGTAAGGCCAAGAAAGTAACTGTAAGCTAATTAGAGTATTTATATAAATGGCTTAAAGGGCATGTTTGCATTTGTATATTACCTCAGGAAAGTGTACCACACAAAGCAAAGGAAACAAAAGCTGGTAAATGATGTCGGCGTTTTAATCCAGACTAAAAATAAAACATTCTATATATATATTTGACTTGAGCCTTCCGGTGTCATCTCAGGTTCAGACTGCTGCACTGGACGAGATGTTCCACCAGGGGGAAGCGTCCGTCCTGCGGTACCACAAAGCTCTCCTGCTGATGGAGGGCCTGTCCCTGCTGCTCACTGAACAGGAGGACATCCTCAGTGTTAGCAAATGTAAGTGTGTCTGTCGGCTCACCTCACAAAGAGAAGGTGCGTCTCCGCTCAGCACCAGCACCGTAGTTTGTTGTGCGATATTCCTGCCGCTAAAGACTTTTTGTGATTTATATATTAGAAACAATTTTGCTATTTAGATTTCCCCTTAATTCAGTATTTTCCATCTATACAGTGATATTAAAATTCATATTTCGGCCAGTTAATAACAGCGCTAATGCACAAAACGCATCATAGCACATGGAAGAAGCCCATGCTCACGCAGCGTGGATATGACTTGTTATGCTCACCCGCCCGCTGTCTTTTCTTCTATCTGTACGCAGGTAAGGAGTGCATTGAACGCCGCCTCACAGCTTTGCAGTCGGGACTCTGCGTTTGACAGTCCCACACTGCTTCTTGAGTGTGGCACTATGACGTCAGTCACTTGCACCCTGCACATTACCAACGAACCAAATCTCCACCAAAAATCTCCTGGTTTTCACTTAGAAATGCTTTTATTTCCACAAGAAAACCACAAGGCTTGCAGTTCTTACTTGACCGTCGGGGCTTGTGCTCTCTAAATGGCTTGCCATTCATCCCAAGTTCTGGACAGTGGCCGTGACTTCCCCCAGCGCTAAGCTCGTGCCAGTCTTGGACACGAAGCACTTGTGCTGCGAAAGAATGTCTGCGCTCTCGTCTATGTGAGTAGGACTTTGCTCCTGGCACTGAAAGGGCGGTGTATTTTGCCAAGAAGAAGATTCCTCTCACCAGGCGTAACACCTGCAGGAGTAATTATTGCCAAATAGTCACATACCCACATACAATACTTTACTAAACACAAACAGATTGCGTAAGATGGACAAATATCCGTGCTACAAATCTGCAGTAGACAAAAATATAATCTTTTACCAAGATCAGTAGCTGGAGGGGAAGTACTGTGTCTGCTGTACACTTACATAGAGTAAGGACGTGTGCTGGTGAAGGGCGGGGATGTCCAGGTATCCTATCTCATCAAATGTATGTTCGTCTTAACCGCATTGTTTGCTTTCCTGAGTTTCTTTTATTTCTGGTATTTACCTAATTGTTACTTGCTTGCTGAAGGGAAGTTTAAATAGCAACGCTACAGCCTGTATGGAAGCCCATACAAGCGCTATTACAAAACTGTTGCCAAAATGAAATGTAGTTTTGTTTTTGTGTTCTGTTTTACTTTAGAGTACTGTAGGTAGCCAGGCTGGTTTGAAAAAAAAAAAAAAAAGATCCCTCTGTTTGTCACTTTACTGATTCTATACTTGCTTAATGTTAAAGACCATGTTCCATCATTGAAACAACTGGTGTAAGGGGGGTTTTGTGTTTAAAATGGTGACTGGTGTTAAAGCAACAGACGTAAAAATGGGTCCAGAAAACACTCCACCACCCCACTGCTAAATGCAAAATATAGCTTTTAGTCCAACAGGCCCTGAAACTGGCCTGTTAGCATCCCCGGTTGCAATCATGTTAAATATGCTGCAATAAACCTGGGACGTATTCCTCAGTTATACGGAAGCTTAGGTGCCGCAGTTGCTGGTAATGCCTTCACATGATTCCATATTCTGTCCGATCATATGTTATCAATCAATCATCTTGGAGTTGAGCAAGTTTAAGCAAATTTGAATGTAGGGCTGCCAGAAGAGAAACAGCGCATTGTTACTCAAATTAAGGGGTTTATCCCGGGATTAACATCTGAATGTGTTTGCACTGTTGAAGTACTGTATGGGGTGATCTTGAGTGGAACATGTTAAACGTGTCCAGTTTTTCTATATACCGAGACATATTTGCTTATTTAAGAGATTTCTATTCCATGCTTTTATTGCAGTTCAGTTGTATTATAGTTGCTGCCAAAAGGCAATGTGTGTGTGTGTGTTAGATGTGAGAATGCTGACAAAGAGATGGTATAAGCTATGAAACCTTAGAAAGAGTTATTTAAGAAGAAAAAGTCAAATATAAATTGCTTTACACTGAAAAAAATATTTGCGTTGTGTTCGGTTTCAGACTAGTTAGTGGGTTGCGATTTATATTTGTTTTGAAAAGTGAACGGTTGATTTGCAGTGCTAGTTAAAAATGTGTATTTTACCTGAAATATTTATGTATTTGTTTACCTTAGCTATATATATCTCAACAGGATACCTTTACTCCCCCTACATTTTGGGCCAATGGGAAGGGTCAACTTCTACTTTGGTAGCTGTCAAAGAGAAGTTTGTGTGCAAGCATGCATGCATATGTGAAGTGACGTTGTTCAACGTATTAATGGAGAGTGGGGTTTGTTCCGTACAGAACTAATGGCATTGCTCTGCAACAAGATGTGAATGATTGGATGTTGACTCCAGTTGATTGTGTGGATGTAGTTCAACAATATCCACTGAACATCAGAGGTTCCTCTGGTGGGACTGACTTTCTTTTCCCTGAGGTGTATTTTCCTCTGCCTTTTTTTAAGTTAATTAACATGGGGACTAAATATGCACCTGAGTGCATATTTTGGAATACGTTGTTGAGGTACGGGTCAGGGCTGAAGATAGTTTAAGATGAGATTTGAAGCCAGTATAGTAGCACTGTCAGCAGAACAGAATGGAGGAATGGAGGAAATCATATGATGTAAATATACATCATTTGTATTTGCTTTTTTGCCTTTTGTCTTTTGTCAGATTTTCTTTTTCATACATTTTCTTAGGTATAACTCTACCGGGAGCATTGTGTGTGTGTGTGGGGAGGGGGGGGGGGGTTTGTTAGTGTACATTCCTAATATCAACTCATCTACAGCCTCTCTGTCTCTTACACATGCTGTTCTGTTCTGTCGGTATGTAGTGACAGATAGTATAAAGGGAGGACATCTTACCTTTTATAGAACTGATGCATGTCTCACTTTTCATTTTTCCCTACAATCATTGCTATTGGCCATCCTAATGATAACTATCGGTGGATGGGGTCAACAGATAATGTGTGCAGCTGTTGAAATAATATAAAACAGCAGGTAAAACAATCATCATATAATCATCTGTCATTTATTTAGATTATTCTTTTGTATGTTTGCTAAGAACACACCTGAATGTTTTAATTTTTTTGATTTCACGTTACTCATTCTGTATTACCTGTAAATATTGTAAATTAAGTTATTGTTGTAGTGTATATGATGCCGCAGGAATGGAGAGAATGGAAGCATACCATCTATACATTTCCAAAGAACAGGCCTTCTTCTGATCTTCCATATTGTCTCTTACTGTTGCAAAATCATTTTAATGTTGTCATATCCCCGTGTGTGATGTAACCTTTACTGTTTGAGAGTTGCATTATGAATAAAGTGAAAGGAAAGGTAATTTGTCTTAAGATGAAGTGAGTTTCCTTAATTTATATTTAACATCCACAATAAATAGTTTTTCCCATTAGACCCCATAGCTATGGGATAATGTATGAGGGAGGCTGGCTACTGTCCTGCTGCTGACCCAGTAAACCCTCTGCTAGGACCAATTCAACTTAGGGACTTAACATTAAGTCTATTTAAAGGAACATACCTGTCTTTTGGCAGGTTTTAGACGATTCATTACAAGTCACATGTATTCCACATTACAGCTGGTAATTTCTTAAAACATAATGTGTGTTTTTGTGTCCTCACACTACATGAAGCCACTGGTTTCAACTAACTTCAGTTCCCTGTTGCATTGTCAATGAACAAGAAAATATACTGTAAATCAACACATTTCAATACGTTTCACAATAATGAAAGTGACTATTTTTTTAATTCATTTTTTTGTTGTGAAATTGCTTTAACGTTAAATGATTTTCAGACACTTAAATGTAATCTCAATCATATTGCCCCCAAACAAGCTCCACCAATCAAACGGCTAATATAAACTGCGTCACCCATACCGCAGCCAATCCCAAGCGTAGACCGTAAATAGGAGGCGGGACTTGACGGGCGTTAGTTGTCACGGCAACGTTGTGTGTGAGTGGAGAGCATGTCAAAGGAGTGCGACTTGAGCTGTTTCTGGAAAATAATGGTGAGAGAAAAACGGTTAGTTACCGACGCTAGTTAAGAGTTAACGGTAGTTCGTGGGGAAGCAACTAACTAGTTAGTCGTCGCCTCGCTGGCACGTGAGTCTCGTGTGATTGGTTAACGATGTCGAGTCATAATCTCCCCCCGGTGCGCCATCTGCCACAGTGGACTCGAGTCGGGCGACTCGGGAAGCCCTGCTCTCCGCGGCATTTAACGTTACCGGCGACCCAGCCGCGACAGCTGCCGGTCGTCCCGCCGGCGACCCGGGGCGCGTGCGCGGCGGCTGAGACGTCCCGTCACGGCGACGTGGACCCCCGCGGCGTGTCGACACAGAGGAGCATCCAGTTCCTTCAGCAGCAACACAAGGACACTCTCGAGAAGCTCCACGCGGAGATAGAGCACCTCAGACGGGAGAATAAAGGTGAAGAACCAGTGGGAAAAATACCTTTATTTTACCATTAATAAATACTTACATACATATAGGTTACATATAATATTTTGGGGTAGTCACAAATTGACAATTGAAGCATAGAAAGTAAGACACAACTGTAGCTGTAGGTTAGTTACAAAGTGCTTCACAGAGAAAAGGGAGGAAACAAATCATCTTATTTATTAAAATAAGACACAATATATATATATATATATATATATATATATATATATATATATACAAGTTTTTAATGATGTGCTCTGATTTGGTCTCTCACTTTGCAGGTGTTTTTTTTTTAGTTGAGGAGCAAAACAGTATAAAATGCTTAGTGATCAATATTCTTATTCATAGATGGTTGAATAAAATAAGAGTATCTTTTTTCATTCCCAGAGAAAATTGCAGGGTAATGGTGTTCGTCAAGGAATCGGCTACTTTATGGACACATGGCCCAGAAGAATCCATATAACTTTTTTTGTTTTTTCATTTAAAAGGGGTAAACTTATTAACATGCTGTCGTGTCCACGGCACGCCTTTTTATATAATGCATTCAAGTTAATGACAAAGAGCTGTCTGTCTTCTGATAAGGTGCTGAAAAGAGAGACATTCAATCTAGGTACCGTGGTCGCATAGCAACTCCGGGGTTTTGATGGTCTCTCAGTGGGAGGTGGACCAAGATCCAGTGTCACCTTACTGAGCAGGTCAAATGCTGTTCCATATAAATGCATCTCACCGCCCACCAGGAGACTCTCCAGGAGATCTGTGGAAACATAGGCTGTTTGTCGGGTCC
Organism: Ophiodon elongatus; assembly: GCA_016806645.1. Classification (NCBI taxonomy): domain Eukaryota; kingdom Metazoa; phylum Chordata; class Actinopteri; order Perciformes; family Hexagrammidae; genus Ophiodon; species Ophiodon elongatus. Next base: position 132,241 of record JACSYO010000694.1, on the reverse strand, counting down.
GTGTTTCACAATTGTGCCTCTTATGTGCCTCCCCACAGTATGTTGCACACTAAAATACTCTTAATGTGGACGTTGCAGAGTTGCATTATAAGCTGATAATGGAGCCTCTGAAGTCAAGTAGAAAAGGTAAGATGTAATCCCTGATTTACAGTTGTTTTTGGTTCTTTCTGCTCTGCTCAGAGGATGATCTTGCAGGATTGGGATAGTTTAAAGTAGTGGATAATATGGATCAACTCTTCTATCACAATATATGTGTGTATTTTATATTTTGATATGAATATATATTGAGATATAGATGTATATAAATCAACCAGTTATTAACGGTATATCACTGAACTAACCATAACCTTAGTTCAAAGGCATCCTCAGAATAGAAAGGCTGTGTTGTAGTTGTTAGTATCTCATGCTCGGCCAATGAGGTGAAACTCGTCTGCCAAATAAGATCAAGGGCTCAACATTTAACAATTTCTAACGCTCCTAGTCTCGGGTCCTCTTTCTTCTAGGGATGACATACAGCCGGCGAGGCGTCAGACCGCCCACTCAGGGAAGTGAAGCTCGTACGGGACTCTACCTGGAGGAGCCTCTGCAGGACACGCGAACCTCACAGGACCAAGCACTAAGGTGAATTTCCATCCAGCTACATCTGGTCCTTATTCAGTACTCACCTGCCTACCTCCCACAGTGCGGATGTAGTGTGATTATTTAAGGTATGATTTTAGTTTTTTTTTTTTGAGACTAGTGCAGTGCCCGTTCAAAACGGCCTTTTCCGAACAGGCTGACTGCTTGGCCTGTGGTGTTGCTGCTTGCAGCTTTCTCTGGGAAACCGCTGAAACAAACAACTTCACACTTGACTCTGCGCTTCCATGGGTCCTGAGCGATGACCGGCCGTGACATAGTTGTGGCTACTCGCGGTGAGAAACACTGGTGAGATAGGTCTACCGCCTGGTCCACAAGAAAAAACACCAAGGCCAGACTTTACCGCGTGGCAATGTTTTGCAACCCGGGCCTGGGGCCCCCAACTAGACAGGCCCCAAACAGTTATAGATTTATCATGATATTTAGATATGAAAAGTATTGAATTATGTATATTCTAACTCATTGTACCCCAAAAAAAACTTAAAAGGCCCCCAAAAGCACTTTAGAAATATGCAACTCAGCTGTATAGCGTACTACTTACTGTGTACTCTTCTTCTACTTCAGAGGAAAACATTGTAGTACTACATATACCTGACAGAGAAATGTTACTGGTTACGTCACAGATTCAGATTTGACTCACGAAATACAACAATTAAGATATGATTCATTATTATTTATTCAACTATCCAGCATATTATTAGAATTTACAGGTCTACCTTGAACAGACATTAAGTACATTTACACAATGTCCCAGACATTTGTGTCACTCAACTGTAATTCAGCTGTTAAGACATTAAGAAAACACTCAATCAATCTAAAAAATCTGATCATATCTCATCTCATGACATCACTATTCAGCTGTCCAGCTTGAAAAGGAAATTCTATCAAACCACTGACAAGAAAGGACATGTCTGTTGATACAAGGTGATGTAATATTGAAATGAGACCAAATTAAGCACAGCGTAGGTGAAACACGACGTACATCACTGAATAATATACTGTCGCACACAAAGCATGTGAGATGTTAAATGACATGAGCAGAACATAAATCGCACTAAGGAGATGTGAAACGGAGAACACGTTTCTCAGCACATGCAGTGGTGTACCACAGCCACAGCACGGGAAGAAGCACAAGGCAGGTTCACAAAGAGGTGTGAAGCATATGGTTGTAACGCTGACACGTGTGACACTTTTATATGTTGGATCTAAAGTATATGGCCAGTATATGTCTAGTTATTTGTCAGTCCAGATTGCAGTCCAATCTCGATGTTCTTCTGAGTTTATGTATTCTTTCATTTAAAAAAGATACTGGACATGGTTATGTTAGTGCTTGATCGGGCGTGCCCAGCTCACAAAGTTCTATTTGTGAAAGAAATGTGTTATCTAGGGTTTTTAGTGTGTGCTTATGCAAATACTTGTTTTTACTTGTGCAACAGTCATGCAAAGAGGTGCTGGTACCACCACAAAGATTTGTTAACATTCAAAGGTTGGACAATTTTCAAGCATTTCCTCATTTGGCTTGGAGAAAATGAGAAATGTCATCGTCCCAATGTTTGTTTGTTTTAGGTGCAAAATATACATTGTTTTTTGGTAAGCCACATATTTAGATACAATCAACACTTGTCCCCTTCGTTACGTTGTTGTTGTTGTTGTTGTTGTTGTTGTTGTTGTTGTTGTTGTTGTTGTTGATCAAAATTAGATTGCACGGTCTTAGACTCACCAGAGCTCACAACTCCGAGGAGCCTGGGCCATAAAAGACAGATCGTACATCTGATCTTGTCGTACGAGCAAGGCACAGGAATAGATTTAAATCTCGATCCTTACCTGTAGGTGAAGCAGCGAAGTGTTTACAGCCTTTAATAGTTTGCACGTTATTGCTAATTGATATTATCTCCCTCACTACTGGGCTGCAGCATCGGAGAGGACAGCGAGATTCTGGGATCTGCCAGGCAGGACCACGGCCCAGACATGAAGGGGGGCCTCATCACCTCATTACAGCCTCTACGAATTCACAGCCATCCGTCCCATCCGCCGCGCGCTCCCACACTACAGGAGTGTGAGGTCATCATCCGGCAGCTCTACAATGCAAACAGTTTACAGTCTCAGGAAGTAAGTGCCCCATCATCAGACAATATTAGTCGAAATACATTTTGCTTTCCAGCAATGTGGTAGTTCTCATTTATTTTTTTTTGTTTTATAGATATTTTCTGTGGGAATAATTTCATGACTTTATATCATTTAGATTATTCGTGTGAAGGCATTGCTGAGAGATATCGTTTTGAGCAAGAAAATAACCCCAGAAAACCACATTCTGACCAAGGCCTACCTTGTTGATGGTACCCGGTAAAGTGATACAATATTATCATTTTTAAGGTATTCCTTGATTTAAAAAAAATAGCACAGTCGTGACAAGGGTATCTCTGTTTTTTGCACTTCTCAGCAAATCTTCAGAAGAAAAGAAATTTCCAAAACTTGGTGTTCAAACATATCCGGAAAAAACGTATGTAAATCTGTCTCTCTATGTAACTCATTGCTCAGATCACCATAATATTTACTGCGTCGTGTAACCAATACAGAGGCTTTTCACTAAAAGCCATCCTGCTCCCTCTCAGTTAAATCTTTATGTTTCCTTTCCCAGGTCTGGACCCTCTCAGTCTGGGGTGGTCCTCCCAGCCCTCAAACAGAGCCTCAGCTCCACCATTGCAGAGCGACAGAGGAGGACCCGCGCTGTGCAGAGAGACCGTTTCAAAAGGACGGTGCAGTGACGGGATCACAACCTACCACAGCGCCGGCTGCATCCATCAAAGTACTGGGGCTTTTCATGCTTGTTCTAAAAAAAAAGCCTTATTCACAGTTCTGGATATCCATTTGAAGTATTTATGTCCTATAAAATGTTTTCTATAATGGGTACAGAAAACGTCCCAAATCTACCTTGGTACTGGGAATGGTAAATGTATTTATTTATTGTACCTGATAGTGCATTTTAGGACATTTGAATTATTAAAGTTCAACATCTCTAACTTAACACTGGCTGCTTTTCACCAAACCGAGTGAGTTTTCGAGTGAGTTTTAGTTTAGTCGTCACTGCACGTTTGTTGTAATTCTGCCAAAAGGATGGTGGAATTGTTGTTTATCATATAACTGTATAGAACGTATCACCTGTTACGTTTAAAACGTCTCAGTGTTCAAAACCTTCATCAGTGCAAGCAACCAAAGTCAAGCCTTTTAAAAGCACATGCAATTAAAACAGGAGAGACTCATCAGGCTTATTTCTCAGGCACTTTTTGTATTGGTTTGTATTCATATTGTATGGAGCAGTGTCCTGCTTTCACTGGCCCGTCATGCACCTGCAGTACAACTTAGCACAACAATACAAAACTCCATTAAATTGTCTCAACACAAAACAGCGCTGTCCTTTTTTTTTCTTTCTTCTCCCTCCCAGACTCCAAGAATAAGTTCAGCTCTGGCAATTGTGTGAACATCTCTCAGTGTGGTGGTACATAGCCGCGAGAAAGTTAACATATTTAAAAGCAGCTGGCCTAATTTCATAACGTGAATCAAAAATGTAGCTCACATTTGTGCAACAACGTAGGACAGATTCAAGAACTGCATGCAGCCAGGCGGGTAAGACGTTTCCCGGCATGAACCTGGCTTGGCATACTCCACGTCTAAAACCGATAGATAGATAGATAGATAGATAGATAGATAGATAGATAGATAGATACTTTATTAATCCCGCAAGGGGACATTTTTTCGGTACAGCAGCATTTTTATATAAGAAAAGAACAATATATACAAAAATAGAATAGAAGAAAATAAGAAAAATGTACAATATATATACAAAAAATTGAATAGAATAATAATATTAAATTAAATTAACTAACAAAACAAAACAGTGGTGCAAGATGTAGCCAACAGCAAACAAAGGTGTTATAGTTGGGTGGTTTATTTGTGAGGAAACTCACATTCAAATCGAGATGGAAATTACTGAATTCACTTCTCGGGAAGCATGTCTCAGACTGCATCTTACAATGCCAGCTGTCCTATATTCATCTGCACAATGCCCTCTCTGCAACATCCACACATTGGCAGCAACATCTCCTGCAGTAACTCTGACTTTACTGTTAGTCTCAACACCAATAGATTAGGAGATGGCTGACCCAGCAGGCTTTAAATGATCACTCAGCAACTCAGTTCAAAGCTCAACTTCGACAGTTTCTACAAATCCACATAATGAAGCCTCCACAAGGTGCAGCCCTAGCATTACTTTGTATAGCGTTGCCTACCTTTCTAATGATGTTCTTAAACCCCTTAATTAATGAGCCTTGTAAAATGTAGGTGTGTTTTAATGCCAAGGTGTTTCATTAAGTATGAAACAAAGTCTTTTAAAAGTTACTTTTGACATAATCATGCAATAGTCTCAACAGTCTAAAAGAAAAAAAATGAAATAAATGGATGAAACTTTACTGTTATGTTTAAATAAATAAGCTTGCGTGCACCCACTAGATGGTGGTGTTTCTGAAGAAACTCTTCCGGGAGCATTTCCGTTAAATCAAGTACCACAAATGTTTGGCAGGTTACACACGGGTATGTAATAACTTACCTTAGACTTGTTTCCAAACTTTTCAGAAATTATTTTTATTTTATTTAGTTAATTTCCTGCATGGCATTTGTGTATTTATAATAGCTACCATAATGCAATTATTCATATGACCTACCGAAGAACCCATCTTACCGAATGGCTGTCATGACCTTGTCACGAAATCAGAATATATGCTAAAACAAAGGTTCATACCACTTGAAATGGTTAACTCAAAACATTTTTTAGGTCAAAATGCAGAGAGGTAAACCGTATGTATCCCTTCAATATGACCCTTTTTTAACTTTTACTTTTACTTCTGAGGAGTAAGAGGGTGTTTGTTTGTGTCGATCCTATTTTTTGCATCACTGCGCTGTTGTAGAAATGTGGGAATTGGCAGGCAGTAGCCATTAAGACCCAGTGGGAGCGAATCTATTAACATTCAGACAGCGCTGCAGCGATGAGAGCTGCTCTGTGCCAGCTGCAGCCTCATGATGCATGGTCACTGAAACCCCAATAACCAGAGGAACAGAGCTACAGATTTTTATATATATATATATATATATATATATATATATATATATATATATATATTTTACTTTCATCAATTAGCAGAAGTTGTCCTGACACACCGGACTGCGTGTCGTGCTCAATCAGAGTTTTCCTAACATGTTCTTTGGTTTGTATCACTCTTTATTAAGGCTTCTTTTGAGCCACTACACCCCCTCCATTTAAATTCACTCTCTCCCTCCCAGCATATTGTGCTGTGGGTTGGGGAGGTTGGGGAGCTTCGAATCGATGTGTCACAGCTCTGTGCCAGATAATAATACTTAAATTATGAGTTTGAATGAAGGGGGAAGTTGGAAAACAACAGGAAATTAAAATAGGGAAACATGTAAAAGTTTTTACGGGTGGCATGAAATAGCTGTTGACTGGAAAGAAAAAAAACTGTACCTCAAACACGTGAGCTACTCACAAAGCCACAGTAAGCTACAGCCATACAAAATAATAGCCTATAAAGAACTACATCATGAATATCGATTCACATCAGATGAATGTCGTTTAATAGGACAGTCAGACAGACGGGGAACCCATCGAAGACGATTGAGTTGTCAGATATGATTGGGTGTAAAACTGCCATGACTTAAATATGCTCATTTATCATTATCCAGTGGTGAAATGAAACTGTTTATTCTGCCGCTCTTGGGGATGGGAACCCCAGTGATCTTGGTTGAGGGACCTTAAGATCTCTAATGCCCTTTACTTTGAGATGTCTACAGATGTATACAGTGGTGGAAAGAAACTAAGTACATTTACAAGTACTGAAGACGAGTGTTGGTATACTTATTTGTTACTTTACACACCTATGTAAAATATAAATAATATACTTTTTAATCCACTATGTTTAGTTTACAGTTATTGTGACTACTTACTTTGTAATTTAAGATTGTATAAATAAATTATATGATTAGCTAAGCATAACGTTTAAATAATTACACCCCAATTAACTTCAACAGCAAAATGCTACTTGCAGTAATGCTTCAGTTTTAACAGTCGAATACTAAAACATTGAAAAGGAATACAGGAGCCAATGTTTGCATGTTCTGAGTACCTTATTTAGCAGATAATGCTTGAGTATTTTTAAACGCGGGACTTTAACTTGTAGTGTTTTTACATTGTGGTATTATTTCTTCAACCATTGCTTATTCTGACTGAGATGTACTGGATGTGGATGTACAAGATCATGTGAGATGTATCCATCATGTATGTCCATATTGCACGTTGCAGCATGATATGGTTAGTTATGCAATGAGTAAATTCAAATAGTTACCTTGTTTTGCACATTTTAAACTGCACTAGCACACTGTTTATAAGAAAAACAAAACACTAGAAAGTAACATACAATAGGACTATATGGTCGTGCTGCTGTATTTTTACTTTTTATGCTGGTAGTTTGCCCTGTGACGATGATATCACTGCTTTATCGTTTGTCAGACAAAATGTTCTGTAGCTGTGTCACGGAAGCATGATCGACACTTTGCTCTGGAGGGGAGGGGAGGGGAGGGAGGGGGTGGGGGGCGTCCGTGGCCTCGTCACCCGCCCACCCTGTTTCCTCCTCCTCCTCCCTCCTCCCCCTCCAGGCGTCAGTGACGTGCGGATAGAAAGCGGGACCTGCCCTCCCGTCGCCATTTTTCGGTCTCGTACTCGTACTTCTGGTGGCTCGGGTGAGGGGGGGGACGAGCAGAAATAAGGGAAAGTATAAAATACCGAACCGTTAAGCCGGGATCCCTCGTGAGCGGTCGGGAATACACGCGCGCGCGCGAGCTACACCACTACTGCGTGACACCTGAGATGAGCGCGCGGGAGACACGCCGCTGCTGTGAAACCTTTTTTTGTGTGAAGACGTGTTGCGGGCCGCCATTTTTTGCTGTGCTGCCTCAAAAGTCTGCTCCGGCTCGAGAAAGGGGATTCAAAAACGCATTTTTCATGACGTGTACCTCGCAGTAAGACCAAGGAGACACAAAGTAGCCGTCTCGTTTCCGACCCGGGGACACCGGAGACATGAGGAGGATTTATCCGATGAGAAACTGAGGACACCTTTTCCGTTTCTCATAACTGACACTGACTGGAGGAGATACAGTTATTACAAGAGAAGCCTGGTGTTTCTCGGAAGGCGGAACAAAAAAGGGAAGCTTCATTGATCAGTTGTTGCTTCGCTCTCAGTCCGTCGTAAGTTTTTTGGGTTTGTTTTTTTTAAAGCATTTTGGACGCTGAAACAACCCTTTGACTGCTGAACACAGGAACCACATTATGCTCCAAAGTTGGATCAAGCCAGTCGCAGCCTGTCTCTGAACGCGTCAGGTTGTTTTTGTTTTCCGCTGTTGGGTGTTTTTGTGTGAGTTTAATCCGGAGTTTAGTCCGGAGCCTGCAGCATTTGTGCAGAACTCCCTCTCAAACCTCTCGAGGTGCCCTGCCCTGCATCTCTAAACCCCTCCGGCTGGCCGTGATTGGCTCATTCCAACCACGCGCGCAGGTTTTTTAACTTATTGTCTCGTCTATTTTGTAATGTTTTAGTGATAGTAATAGATAGTAACTTATTATTTGTGTTGGTGGAGGAGCAGAAATGTCAACCGCTCGGTTTGATTCGTCTGATCGGTCCGCCTGGTACTTTGGACCGGTGTCGAGACAAGAGGCGCAGAATCGGTTACAAGGACAGAGGCACGGCATGTTTCTCGTTCGGGACTCGTCGACCTGCCCCGGCGACTACGTGCTGTCGGTGTCCGAGAACTCCAAAGTGTCTCACTATATCATCAACTCTTTGCCCAGCAAGAGGTTTAAGATAGGCGACCAAGAGTTCGAGCACCTCCCTGCTCTCCTGGAGTTCTACAAAATCCACTACCTGGACACCACCACGCTCATAGAGCCAGCCCCCAGGTAGGAACGTCTCCCAATACCGTGATAACGACTGGGCCCCCCCTAGAAATGTGTTGCCACCGAAGAACTGTGTAATCTAGGTTAAGTAGGTTGTCTATTTTTATCAAAAGCAACCCACTTTCAGTCTGAGCTCAGTAGCTTCCTGATGTGCCATGCAGCATTCGGTTTGTTCCACTGCACATCCAGTTTATTGGTTTTTAACAAGGCTGTGTTGTGTCCCAACAAACAATACACCAGCTCAAGGTGCTGATACAAGTTTTGTGTTATGTTTATGTATTCTGTTGGCCACGTTTGCTTACATACAGCCATAGCTCTCATCTAGATTCTACGTTTTGCTACTTCAACACTGATGACAGGGCTTTTACATCAATCTGTGTGTGGGATTTCCTTTCATATCTTGCTCAGTCATTTTTTATAACGATATGAATGTTTCATTTAAGCCTTTTTGCCAACTGCGTGTATACACTACATTATTATTAAACATTCATGTGCCAGAGTTCCTTAGGGAGGCTTATGTAGCCAAGTCGCTTTCTCACAAATGTAAGATGTTTGTTTTGACCTAACGTCGTCAATTGAATGCCAGTCAACAAAAACATATGTGACACTTGAGCGAAACGTCTCCCTGATTTCATTAGAGTTTTAATACTACCAACTTTTTTATGGTAACCACATTGTGTCTCCTGGCTTGACCTCATTATTGTATTCTCTCAAGGTACCCAAGCACAGTGAGTGGTCCTATCCAGCCCATGGGAGGCCCAGATGAGAACCTGGAGTATGTGCGGACTCTATACGACTTCAGTGGCAGCGATGCAGAGGACCTTCCCTTCAAGAAGGGGGAGATCCTCATCATCCTTGAGAAGCCAGAGGAGCAGTGGTGGAGCGCCAAGAGTAAAGAGGGACGTGTCGGGATGATCCCTGTGCCCTACGTGGAGAAATTGGTACGACCTTCACCTCATCCTGGCCAACCTCCCCATGGATCTCGCAACTCCAACAGCTATGGGATCCCAGAGCCCTCCCACGCTCTCGTCCACGCCTATGCCCAGCCCCAGACGCCATCGCCATTGCCCCCCGGAACGCCTGGAGCAGTTATCACCCCTCTACCGTCCGTGCAGAACGGCCCCGTCATGGCAAAGGCCATCCAGAAACGAGTGCCATGCGCCTATGACAAAACAGCTCTTGCTTTAGAGGTATTGTACATTTGGAGTTCACTTATCTAAAATGTAATTTGACATTTTTCTTTCCCTTTCATCTCTTCGGCCTGTCTAGGAGATAGCAGTGACTTAATCAGCTGTTTTAAAATGATACTTTAATGGATTGCTGCTTTTGTTAGAGATTAAGTGTTGTACCAACTACAGTAATAAAACTCCACTTTACCGTTTGTGGGTTGTAATAGCCAACAGAGCAATATGGAGAGAGTTTGGAAGAGGTGTGTGTGTGTGTGTTTGGATATCAGTGGGCAAAAACTCAGTTTTCATTTCCAAAACAATGTGTTTGAGGTCTAATTCATTCAAAGAAAACAGCTTTTCAACCGGGTCTGTCACTGCAGTGCAGGCAGTACATGCCGATGGATGTCCGCCGGATGACTCGATGAAAGGGTTGGACGTTTGCCGGAGGGTGAGCAGGGAGCGTTCTCATGCATGTTGTGACGCAGAGTCAGTTGAACATCGCTCCCTTGTCCTCATCCACAGCCTTTTCTGCCCTCTCTGGTTAACATTTTCAATTCCTTATTTGCCTTTGACCTCTGTCGTCGGGCGTAGTCAGCAGTGTGCTCTCTTGAATCTGTAAGCATACTCAACAGTGATGTTACAGGGTTTTGTGGTCACTGCAGCAAGGAGAGAAGTCAACTGTTGGTCAGAAAAAAAACAAGCTTCTTAGGATGTGTTAATTTGACAATAGTTCAGAGTTTGACATAAGATGTAAGTCTTGTGCTCCTCAAATCGTCACATTCTGACTGGGAGCTCTAGTAGGAGAAGCTGTTAGGTCGAACTTCACTCTGCGTGGAAATTGCGTGAGTCAGTAGCTGTCAATCTTGCTATGTGTGAAAGCGTCATAAGATAACTTGCAGCCCTTCTGCAATCGTTTTACATTTAAGGCCATTTCCTGCGCGGTCACACCAATAGATTCATAACCCAACAGCAGCCATCCTATCTCCAGACCCTATCTGAAGGGGGGTTGTTGTTCATGCACATCGAGTTGACGCCACTTGAATCATGCTGCATGCTGATTTAATGGTGGGGAGATGGTACTTGATAGCATTCATGGAAAATGAGTGAATGTCTGCCACTTTAGTGTTCTTATGTTAGAAAGGTGTTTATATCTGTGTAGTTTGTCTTTTAGATGTTTTTGTGGAAAATACACTTGGGCAATGGTTAAATTGAGGGTGGGCGGGGACTGTGGTGAGACTGACTATACTATTATGTCCCAATTTCCAATACTGGGGGTGAGTGGAGCCCCAATTCTACCAGTCGTCTGTAGTTCAGGCTCAATCTTCATGCTAGCCAGCTAGCCGCTGTTGCACTTCACAGCTCGGTTGTATTTCCATGAAGTGCACTCTGGCTAATACAAATCTGCTTTGACTGTGGTAACATGTCGGAGCGTGTCATGTAATGCACAACGTGCGCTTCATATACTGGGCCTCCGGAATGCTCCACTCTTGATACCAGACTGAGCTGCAGCGATGCCCCCAGGGGACAGATGGAAATGGAAGGTATCTCTGTGCCTATCGCTGCTGCCATTCACTGACATCAGAGTGAGTCAGTGGACGTAGGAAGTAAACTAGGCCGCTACAGTGTGGGCGCTGCGATACACGTTGTCCCTGTGACTATGAAAGGAGGTGTATATTTGGAACATGAGCAAACCTGGTGAAGGGTATTAATTTAAAAGGTTAGGCCGCTCCCTCTCACAACATCAGTCTATTCGTCTCGCTTCCCTTTGTGTTCCTTTTTTTTTTCTTTTTTTTTTCTTTTTTTTTTTTTTATACAAATTACAATTGATATTAGCAATCATCTGAGGAAATGCTTAATGCCTCATTCAGACTGACATGAGTTAAATGGGTCAACAAGACATGTTAGCTGGCCTGGGTCTTCGTCCAGCATTACCGTTTTATCTTTTGTCAACAGCTGCACTGAGTAGAGATGGAAACCTATTAAAACATAAGTTAATTTAACCATCACCACAGAGCAAGAGCAATAGAGAGAGTGTGTGTGCTCGCAAATGGGCAAGTGTTTGAGAACTGAAACTGAAACATGATTTTCATTTAGCTCTTTTGTGTTACGCAATTCCATGTAAAGGTGTGATGTATAGAGCTACAGTTGCAGACTGTTTACCATCAACTAAAGATGAACCCGTGTATGAATGGGTCAGACATATGTAAGAAGTGTGTCAGTGTCACCGTGTAAAAAAAGGAGTAGAAGTCTTCATAAACAATCTTTTTGTTTCAGAGCACCCTTGATTCACAAAGAATGTAACAAGTACAGTTTCACATTTATGTCCAGAATTGCCTCAGTAAGGACTCCTTTAAATCATGTTTTGATCAATTCTGGTGGTTGCTCCAGTTATTGATTATGTTGTCATGTTGTATGTCAATGAGCAAGTTACCATGGGTACAGAAGTTGTGCTTCCATACAAATTGTCCACGTTTAGGCTGGAGTTCTGTCAAACAGGGGCAATGCTAATAATGGTGTGTGTGTGGTTGTGTGTGTGTGGTCGTGTGTGTGTGTGGTCGTGTGTGTGTGGTCGTGTGGTCCCCAAAGACCATGAAGTAGTTAATAGTGACCGTTTTTTTTTTATATTATTATTTATTAAATGTGCCGCTTTCTGGGGTGCCTATAATCCTCATTTCCCGTCACATCAACCCTGTCTTAAAACAGGAGTACTGAGGAAACCCCTTACTCTGTTGCAGCTGCAGTGTTTCCCACAGATTTAGATTAGGAGGGCGAGCAGAATGTCGGGCTGCCGTAGTCCCGCCTCGCGGTGTTCTGAGACTAGAAGTCCACGCCATCGCGAGTGCCGTTGTTCCCTCCGGAAAGATTTTTAAAAAAACAATCGGGTTGCCAAATACTTGGGCGACTGTTGATATGCCTGTGCGTCCTGCCCAAGTAAAGTACATATGTGGGGAAACACTGATTTGTTCTGGATTATCTTAAATCCATCGTCTGTCAACAACAATTCTACATTAGAATTGTTTTTTTAATCTCAGTGTCTTTTCACTCATCTTTCAATATTGGATGTTATTTAAACTCTATGCTCCAGAAATATTCTCTTTTTTTTTTTTATCTCTTTTGAAAGTTTTGGGCAGGAGATGCAAATTAGCTAACCTAAATATAAAGGACCTATGTAGATTAGGAACTGTACTTAACCCATATTGGGTAATCAGTGGCGTAATTACTCTAAATGAGACAAGGAAGCTACCAGAAACCCTGAATAGAATTACTAGAAAGAAACTCTAGCCCTAGTGTGTCCTATAGTATTTATTATTTACTGGTCTAAAACTTGCTTTGCACCGAAAACATTCACCTTACCTCGTCTCTTCGATCACTGTCTTTGGCTCAGAGTAGGTCGAGGGTTACAAGCGCGTTAGTTTTGTTCTGTGGCTACTCTTGGGCCCCTGGCGTTCAAGAAGCAGAAGCTATGGGTCATTATGTATTCGCCTCAGACAAGGCAGTCCCCACCAAATGAAATTGGGTTATGTCCTCATTTGTTTTAGAGTTGGATATTTAAATGATGTACTACATAATACTAGTCTGCTTCTTCATAGCTGTGTTCTTAATAGTCGGATATAATTATTTTTGTTTGAATTTCCTGTCACGCTATTGCATAGTTGCAGTCAATTTGATTAGGATTTGTTGGGATTCTGGCTTTAAAAATAAATCTTAAGTACTAGGTTAACACGATCTTTAACATACTTAATCTTTAATCAAAGTCTGCATCATTAACAATCAACCTATTCTCATTTGCGCATGTTAACCCCATGAAATATGAGCTATAATTCAACGCTCGGAAATTAAATGGGTCAATTTTTCCACCGTAAGTCTTATTTTTGTCTTCTTTTTATTGAGAATGTAAGTGACAGCAGTGTAGTTTTACCCCATCACGCGTCGTTCAAATGGAAGCTTTTTTTTTCAAGACGAAGTAGCATTCTTGTCATTCCGTGACGGCGTAAAGGATTATTGTTCCACATAATGTTTCGGACTAGATGTCCTTGAAGCCTCATTCTGAAGTTGAAGCTACCGACTGTGCCCTCGCAGTCTCCTTTCAATCATGTTTTTTTTTTTTTTTTTTTTTCCAACGATGAAGACTTTACCCTTCTAATCCTGATAAAGAGCATATGGCTTTAACAGATTGAGGTCACATTCGGTGCCACAGACCCATCTGAGCGGCAGCTCTGTGCTCCTTCATCGTCTGTTCAAACCACAGCGTGATGCCGGTGTGAAGATCTGACAAACGGCTTTTCTTTCTTTTTTTCTTTTTTTTTTTTAAGTGTGTATTAATAAATCTGTTAGACTGGATATTGTGTAAGCCGCGTACAGTTAGTGTAGTTTAGAGAACGTATACAAAATATGGCCTGTGTCAAATGCTATTAATTATGCTATATTTTGTTTTGTCTCTTTTCTGCTTCTTTACAGTAGAGTCTGACGCAGCAGTTAATCACCAGCGTGAAGTTTTAAATGAATCCATTGATTTATGCCATTTTGTCTGCAGTTATCAACAATGACGCTTTTATAACTTTATTAATCACGTCGTAGCAGATTAGGTAGTGCAACATGTTTTAGCAGTGTGTTCATCTTTGAGTAGAAATTGTGACTGGTGGATGTTACTTATTTGTTTGCGTTCTAATTTCCCCAAAATGTTCAAGTGACCTGGGTTGTCAGGATGATTTAGGTGAAATGTGACAGGACTTAAACTTTGCAATACCGTTGTATTATTCATCTTAGAAATGAACAAAGCAATCCCATTTTTAGTTTTGACCACACTGCATTTTAAAAAAATATTTTCTACTTTGTGTGTGATTTCCAAAGCCATGTCCTGTAACTCCGCCTCCTTTCCTTCTGCCCTCAGGTTGGCGACATCGTCAAGGTTACGAAGATGAACATCAGCGGCCAGTGGGAGGGCGAGGTAAATGGACGGAGGGGTCTCTTCCCATTCACCCACGTGAAAATCATAGACCCCCAGAACCCGGATGAGAGTGACTGACCCAAGAGTTCGCCTGGACCGTCTCGTCAGTATTTCCTGTAGCTGAATCTGCTGGCTGTGTCCACCTTTCCCGCCAGTGTCACCACGGTTACGTGCTTGCCTGCTTGGGGCTGTACCATGATAGCGACCCCTCTGTTGTTGCCAACCGTTGCAAGGCTTTCTGACTGTTTACAGCTTTGGACATCGGTTCCAAACTAAAAACCTGACCCCTCTTCTCCCCGTTCCCTCTTCCCCACGACTTGGCTCCAGAATGGGCAGTGTTGTTTTTTTTTTTTTCTTTTTTTTTTTTTTTTTTGCATTAGTGTCCTTTTCATTTCCAGATCACTGGGCATCAGTGTGAGTGTGTATGTGTGTGCGTATGTATGTATAATTGTGTGTATGTGTGTGTGTGTGTGAGATCACTATTTAGCACATTACATCACAACATGTCGTTTTTTTTTTTTTTTTATTATTTCTCAGAATATTTGTTATGTTTGAAGTATTGGGGACTTTAGAACGTGTTGGTGTGTGTTTTTTGTTTTGTTGATGTGAGGATATTTGTGCGAAGTAGGGAACAGCAATATCCCTACGGACTTTGGAGAGCACTGAGGCAATGAGGAGCTAACCAGCCAGTCAAATGTTATTTCTCCAAACAATCAAGTCACTGTTGTACCTTAACCATCTCACAAGCGCACACACACACACACACACACACACACACACACACATACACATACACACACACACACACACACACACACACACACACACACATTGGCCATGAGTTATTCAGGTTGACAGTTTTCTTTGTATGTATATGTGATGTGACTGACGTCAGGAGGAAGCAGGAGAGCGAGAGAGGGAGGTTTGTGGAAGATCTAGGTTGTACCACGACATTATAGATCCCATCCACTGTTCAACCTGGCACATGTCTGGCTGACAAGACTTATTTATATTTTGTTAATAAGACATGACACGGCCATAAGTGATTTTATCCTTTTTTCTTATTTGTGCCACATGATCAAATATAGTTTTTATTTTATTTTTTTGTGTTTTTTTTTTTTTATTTTTTTTATTTTATTTGTGACATTGAGATGTATTGTAGAGGGGTGACTCTGCATGTCCACTTGGTACCTCTACCTTTTACTGTCCTTCGCATTATTCCGAACTGAAAGGACATCGCTTAGAGATTCGTAGGTCTTTAGCTCCGACAGCACCGAGCACTAGAAGATATCTTTCATCTTTCTGCGTAGGAGTGCCACGCTTCGAACAGGTTTTCAAAAGTCGAGTAGCAACGGTCGGTGGCCCTGGCCGGCACTTTCCCACAAGCATCCGACTTAAAAGGCTGAAGGTGAGGAACTCTACTTACAGGGGGGGAGGGGGGGTGATTGTTTCAGCAAGCCAATGAGAAATCCCATCAATGCCTTTTTTTTTTCTTTTTTTTTTTTTTTTTTTTTTCTCAGAGAGTAAGATGAATGCATCTTTTTTTAGCGCATGCGATCCGCTCTGCAAACTTGTGTTTTTAAATGCGATGTTGCTCCCGTCAGGTTAGGATCTCAACCGTCTTTATTACGTGGATATCTGGTCTGTGCACAACTCGTCTCCTTTATGCAAACGGTCAGAGCGGCGGGGGAAGCATCTTTGTTCCTACTTTGTTGTCACCAATGTGGCCAGTAGGAGCAGCCAATTAAGCAGTTGTGCAAACAGTGCCAACCCCAACATTTCTGCTGTAAAAAAAAAAAAAAAAGACCCCTTTTGGCCCCTCCCCCGCGGCCCCCCCCCCCCATTTCCCAAATCTCTGCGCCTAGTGCTTTCCTTTCAAATCAGTGCTCAGCCATTCTCTCAGAGTAATATTGTGCAGCTTTTAGTTGTATCCCAATTTTTATTTTTATTTTTATTTTGCCAGTTTATAGTCGGCTATGAAATCGAGCATTTTCTTAAAATGATTGGTGTTATTAAACTTAAGTATCTACGGTGACATTTACAAAAGGGAAAAAAATGCCTGCTGGTTGCCTCTGTGCATGACCTCGAGGCCGGGGGAAATGGTTCTGCCTGGCCAAATGCTGCTTAATGCCATTTTTATCCTTATTAAATCAAGGTTTATCTCATTTTAATCCCTCCTGGTCCGTGCAAACGAGCCAGCGTGGGTTTTTCTCATCAAACTTAATGAAATCTACTAATTAAGCAATACACCCTGATTATTTCCTTTGTTGAGGTGAACTTGCTTTTCTCTTGCTTCTGAGTTGTTCTGTAATGGCATTAACAGTATTACTGTGCTCTCTTCTCATATTCTAGGAAAGCCTGTGTTTTACTTAAGAATTGAAAATTGTGCCTTTTTATTTTCTTATACCATTTACATGTGTTAATATTTCCCATGGTTAACACCTGTGCTGGTATTGACCCTTTATGTACAGAACAAGTAAATAAAATTTACGTCTACTTCTTTAAACTGCTCTCTCCGCTGTATCTCTCCTCCGTGCGCATGTTGCCCGTCTAACAGATGGGTGGGCGTGGAGGTGTTTGCAGCCGCCCGGCGTCACAGGTTGTGTATCTGGAGCACAGGACAGTTGCTCTTGCTCTAATTTTTTGACAGTTCCAGTTTTGATTCTGGCTGCGCCCAGGAGAAAGGAAGCAATTAATGAATTTTAATGAAGTGCTAATAAAAGAAACTCCGCTGACCTAGAGATTGGTGGGGGGTGGGGGGGGGGGGAGTGGAAAACTTTTCAAGGGCAGTATTTCAGATGGGCATGTTGTGTGACTTGTTTAGTCAGCACTTTTCAAACCAGGTATACATATAACACAAGTTATATATGTTATAAGTTATATAAGAGCCAATAGCTCCTAAAAAAATGTCATCTTAATATCTGCAGAAGGTGATCTGTGGATGGCATACTGAAGACTGAAATATACAAGCCCTGGCTCATATGCTTGAGAATTAACATTCCCGTACTTACTTTTACCACGAGATGAGCATGCCATTTCGATCTATATTGTATAAAAAGCGTAGCCTTATCCGTTCTTGCCTTATTAGATGTACAGTACTGATTTTAATGAAACTATATTCCTTTTGTACTACAAGGCGTTAATCATTGGACTCCAGATCAGATGCTTCCGGTGATGAAAAGGTGACGTGTACGAAACGGGGCTTTAGCTAAACGTAAGAGGATTCCAACAGTTCCCAGGGGCTGAGAGTTTATTCAAGCATATGTTAGATTATGCAACTGTTTCCAAGTATAGTAGCCATGGGCATACATAAATCCACAGTAAATTTATGACTGTGCAACGCTAGCATTCCACACTGATACCATTGGTTCTCATTCCATAACGCATGTCTTCATGCACAACATGTCTGCAACTGGTAACTCCCTGAGATAGATAGATAGATAGATAGATAGATAAATATATATTTTATGTTTCTTAATTTTGGTATATCATTTAGAAATTGTGCCGTTTTAAACCATCCCATGATTTGGGGATGCTGTGTAGTTAGTTCTCTCCCTGACCTTTTCCTGACCTTGTGCTTTGTGTGCATGTGCCAGGTTAAATTGTCATTAAAGCCGATCGATGTATTGCCCCAGACCGTGGGTGGGCGTGGCTGCAGTGAGGCGGACCAACGGGGAATCAAACGTATCCGAGCCTGACCTCTCCTCGGGGCACAGTGCATGTCCGTTGTGTATAAATGGATTTGCTGAGCGGTCAATGGAAGCCTTCCCGCAGTCCATTACCACCGCCGCCCTCAAACCCTGTGACGGCAGCTGCAGCGCTGCAGAGCGTTTAGTCCACGGGGACATTTCTGCTGTTATATTACTGATTTACAGAGGACTAGAATTACTTTCTTAAGATAAACAACAAACGTTTTGTCACTGATTTAAAAGCAGAAATAATCTTAATGTTAGGGGTATCTGCAGGGTCTTAAACGTTGATAGATCCATTAAGAGAGGTAAGGCCCTTAAAAAGTATGAAACGCCATTTTTCCGAGGTGCGCGCGAGGAGTGCGATCCACGAAGCATTTTTCCGACACATTGTTTCATATCATGATTTGACATATTTGTATTACATAGTCTACTATGCTTTCAATATCATACTATACTTTGGTATTTTTGATATACAGAGCTATGACTTTTTTTTTTTACTATTTGGACATTCTTTTGCATACTAAACTATGACTTTATGACATGATATTATGATAGTATACGTACTATGACTTTTTTTCGAAATACTATAATATAACCTTTCAACATACTACACTATGATTTTTCTTACTCTTCGCCCTCCTATGACCTTTTTATGACTCTTTTTAGACATACTATACTTGGACTTTTTTTGACATACAATACTTGGACTTTTTTTGACATGCTATAATCAGATTTTTTTATTGACTCTTTTCGCCATACTATACTATCAGTTTTCTTCGACATACTATATCACTTTTTTGACATACTATTCTGACTTGTTTTGATATACTATGCTACAATGTTTTTTGACATACTGTACTGATTTTTTTCTACATTCTTTCCTGACTTTTTCATTACTTTATTCAGTTTCAACATACTATAATATGACTTTTATGGCAAATTATAGTATGACTTTAAAAATGTTCGTCATACAATACTATGACTTTATTTTATATATATGCTTATTATATATGTACTACTATATGACATTTTTGTGACATACTATATCATCATTTTGTAATACATTACTGTGTTATGGAAAGTTTGTTACATACTATACCATAAAATCTTTGTGATTTACCACATTTCTTACTTACTACTTACTGTACTATGGAATTTTTATTCGTGACATACTATAACCGGGTTTACTGGTTATTGGTTAATGTAATGTAAGGACCTGCATTTAATTGAGATTATGATTATTAAGACTTTTCATGCTACGTTATATTATTATATATATTATTATTTTTTGTCACACACTATACTTAGATTTATTTGTTATATTTTGTTTAGGATTCACGATACTATATTTTTGTGAAATACTATACCATGACATAACCGCGTACCATTCCATAAAAATTTGAATGCCATTTTTTGCGACATACGTTGACATTTCTATGACTTTTTTGGCATTCTGTACCAGGGTTTCTCACAGCTTTGATGACTTAGTGCCATCATAGAAGGAGCCAGCATGCAGCAAAGGAAAGGGCACACACATGACAATCTATCCATTCCTTCTCACGTCCACATTAAACTGTCGAGTTGTACACATACATTTATCATGCAATTTTAATGACACACTTTACTCTTACATTTTTAATTATTTTTTTTTGTGACAAACTCTTACATGCCCTTAGGTGCTGGATTATGCATTATAATTGACCCCATCTGTGGTCAATAATTTATTTCATACCGAGGTGAGAGGAATCTGAGATGAACTACGTTGGTGTCCCGGATGACCCAGGCTGCTGGAGGTGAAATCAACCATCCTGGAATCAGAATGTCACACTTTCATACATCTTTACGACATAGATTTTAATTCCGCATCCTGTAGAAGCACAGACTGAAAGCCCATCTGCTCTAGGTCTGGTGCCATTCACTATTTAGCCTTTCTCCATGTATTTTTTACAGTGTTGTTTAAAAAAAAAAAAGTCTATCACACAAAAACATGTCAGTTGATATGCTCTAGAAAATTCATTTGCAGCGTCTGCTCCCTGAAGCTGTATGAATGTCCCAGATATGGCCTCTCTCTTTCTTTCTCGTAAAACATTTACAGCACAGACGTTGCTGCCTTCTGCAGACAAAACTATGCCAGACTGTGATGGTAATTCACACTAGCTATCTGTCATAACTTTATCAGGTCAGACTGGCTCCTGTCTATATATATACACATGTATAGACAGGAGCCAGTCTATATATATACTTATATATATATACATACATACGTATATATATATATATATATATATATATATATGTATAGACAGGAGCCAGTCTGACCTGATAAAGTTATGACAGATAGCTAGTGTGAATAGCTATATGTATATATATATATATATATATATATTTATATATATATGTGTGTTTCTGGCAAACAATTAAAGTGACCCCCACATACAGTACAGGCTCTCGGAATCAAATGAAATTCTGAAACACTATACACAATGATATGCTTTTAACATAAGCTGCTGTGGTGGCCTGCCAGTCAGTTGCTGGTCCACTCACAATAACAGCATTCCTTCAAGGCTTTAATGGTTTTATCCCCCATCAATGATGTCACCGTTGCAAAGTTCACCAACAGGAGTAGGAAAAGAGCGGGTACTGGCTCCAATCCGCTGCATGGCCATGGTGGTGAGGATGGTGGTAGTAGCCATGTTGTTGAGTGTTGTGTTCCACTGTGGCAAGTGAGTGAGGCGGAGGGTGGACATGGGTGTGCGCTGCATCCACGTCATTGGAAGAAAGTGGATATCTGGTGTACTCTACAGATCTAAAGACATGAAGAGTGACATGGAGTTTACATTTCATAGATCATCAGTTTACATTTCATTTTTCTGTACTGTCCAAGGGTAATCGGATTTGATCCCATCCTTGGAAGGCTATCTTAAATCACCTGTAGGGCTGATATGGCACGGATGCAGGCACCATCTGTTCTTCACAGCTGTAATCATACTCTTGCAGCTCCTGGGGCTCAGTGTGTAGACTCTCAGACGGGTCCGGCTCCCCAGCCGAGGCTGAAGGGTCACTACCCTTCAATGGCTGCTGTGTGGAAACCTGATCCCTCTCTGCCTCCACTGGCTGAGAGGTCAAGGGCATCCTCTGCAGGCCTGAGATGGAAATACAATGTTTAATAAGATTGACGCAGCAATATAAAGGAATACCTTTTCATACTACTTGGATTTTTTATTTGTTGGTGTACTATCAAACCATAACTTGAAAATAACTCACCAGGAGGACTATTGCAAAGAGTGGTCCTGTTCAATGCTGCTCTTTTCGGAGGAGTACTTCTATTTGAACGACACCTATAGAAAAAATAGATCTTTTAAAGCATTTTTCTTACAATTTTCTGCACATTTTGATTAAATCTTTCACTGTTGTTTATATTGGCCTGAAACTTCACGGTAAAAACAAATGTCTGTCTTAAATACGGAACACTAAAACAAAATGTTATTCCTACCTTTTGCTGTGGGAATGGGTACCTCCCTCCCTGAATCCCTTAGCGAAGGGGTTGTGGTCGATTTTCAATTTGGTGATCTTAAAAAGCAAAAATAGATCGGTTGGTGTGTTTCGTTTCAATCAAACAGGAATATCATAACATTTGTGTTGGATTAATGTTTCATAAACCTGCTCTACAAGCTCATACCCGTGGATTTTGGTAAGCGGTGGCTGCAGTGAAGGTTGTCTCTGGGAAGGAGAAGGTCTGAAACGGGGCCCAGCAGATCGTGTAAGGACTATCGGCCTGGGTGACATGAAACCTGGGGTAGTAGCGATGCATGGAGTGTAGGATGATCTGACGCATAAGAAGAGAAACAATGTGTTAAGTCAAAACTGTACATGCATTAGTATTATCATTTGAACTCTGTATGTATGCTGTTCTCGTACATGGCCATGTTGGTCCAATGTGTTGTTAGTGAGCTTCATCCTGAGAAAAGACAACGGCTGCTTCATCCAGTGACTTCCTGGGGCAGGGGAGTCCGGGTGCATGTATGTCCGACACGGGGGCTGGGGCTCTGCCTTCCCCGCGACCTCCCACTGCTCCTTTTTCCACTACAAAGAAATGGGGGAGGGAGGGAGGGAGGGAGGATGAGAGGGAGGGATGCAAGGTTATCAAGTATTAGACCGTAGGCCATGTCTGATTAATCAAAAGTCTTGATGAAGCATGAAATACCCTTTTTCACCTCTTAATGGCTGGTGCAATGCAAAAGAGAGGTGGTGCATGAACATGTCTTTGTTTTTTTACAATGTAAAGAGGGGTTCTACCTTTCTGATCAAGTATGCTGTATATATATATTCTTTTTTTTTAAGGAAAATCCTAAACTATCACTGTTTCTGCAAATTCACCACCACCTAAAAAACCAAACTCTCCTAAATGCTCCTCTCCAGTGCTTTCCCTTTATTATGTGCCTCTTTGTTTCAAGTGTGTGCTAAAAGCAATATCAAGGACCAAATGGGCCACAGCAGTTGGTGTAAGAGCCGTTGAGAGTATGAATGGCTGACTGCTACTCATTCACCGATTGTGAATAAGGAGGGATGCTAATTGATTGGGCCTCCAGCCGAGACTGCACAAACAGGAAGCAATGAAAGGCTTTGAAATGCAGCGGTGAACGGCTCAGAGTGGGCAGACCCATGTCTGGCTGCAGACTGCTGCGTTTTACATACTGCAATCTGCCGGTTTCAATCCCCAAATGATGTCAACAACAGTGCATACAGTATGCAATGAGCGCTAGATATGCATTTACCTTGTATTTGAAGCTGTCTGCAGGAACCATGTCCATCATGATAACGTAGTTAACAAAAGGCTGCAGCCCAGATAGGCCGATGCTGCAGTGTGGAAACATTCTCCTGAAAGAAATACACAAAGTCACGTGTCAGTGAAGTCATTTCTTGTAGGTTCCGGACCATGTGATACATTATACAAAGCACTGTTGGTATTTTCAGAAAGCAGAGAGTAGTTGAAATCAGTGTCCGGCATTGTTACCGTCCATGCTTTGTTATAATCATCTCTGTTCCGATTTTGTGAAAGGACTTCCAGAGATCAGCGTTCTCCAGGGTCATCCTGATGCAGCCCTGCTGGTATGAGTCAGCTGCTGGAGGGGACTGGGGCATGCTCAGATGTGATTTGGAGTCTGTGGGGAAAATGCAGATGAGAACAGTTCTGCGAAATAATGTAGAGAACATCAAAAAAGAAAAGTAAAAAAGGAGTATTGAAAACAGGAAAAATATGCTCTCACAAAGCATGAAGAGCTTGAGACATCATATCATAGGTCAGGATAGTTTTTCACACCCTATTTTAATCATAAGTTTCTCTTCAAAATCAGTAAAAAATAAAAAAAAAATGGGTTGAAAGTAAAGTAAATTAAAGAACTATTTGATACTTCATGGCCAAATGTATCTTGCATTTCAGAACAACTCCTTGCACATGCATGCTCATATACGGCACAGTTAGATATAATAAGTTGAAACTTACCAGAAATGTGTTGCATGTTACTTTGTCCGCCTGCTATCGACACCAACGCAGTCCTGAGACAGAGTGCTGCTTTCAGATGTCCTCAGATGGGTCTCTATGCTGACAAAGTCTGAGCTTTGAACTTCATTGGTCATCACACAAAAGGGTGGGGTCTGAACAGCCAAGAGGGAGGAGAACGAGGGGGCAGGTGAGAATATTACCTGATGTTGTTCAATTGCCCTGGTATGGCACCATGAAAGACATGTTTAGATTTTATTCTAAAACTATCCTTGAAGAGATATGAAAAGATAAGTCCGCAAAACATAAATACCTTAGTGTGTTCATTCTTGATTTGCTCTCTGTCAGACTTTTAGGGGTTCAAAAACAATCTTAACAATGGGTTCTGTGATTTTGGAGATACCACGCAAAGAGAGTAATCGACCTGGGACTTTGATTCTGGTGATCCAGCACTCAGCTATACTGTGTGTGTGTGTGTGTGTGTGTGTGTGTGTGTGTGTGTGTGTGTGTGTGTGTGTGTGTTCTAGGCCTGAAATGCACAAAAGGTTCTCTCTCCTTCGGTCCAAGTTGAGGAACAGTGAGCAGAATTTCAAAGTGCCCTGGGGGGATGGAGGAGCAGACAGGTCCCTTCCTGGCAGCCCTGGTTGTGTATTGAGAACACATCATGAGATTACAGAGGTGATTGGCGTTGCAGTGTAGCTTTGACAATGCTGCTAATCCTATGAGGCCATTTAGGCCTGCCCCTCCACCCTGTGTTACCTCCACCCTGGGAGGAGAGTGGCCTCTCTGATGGAGCGAGCAGTTAGCAGCCTGTTTAACATGAAACACGGACGGGAGGAAGTTTGGGACCGTAGAGTAAAAATATTTAAAGCAAATCAAATTGCAACAAAGCAATTTGTTTAATCCTACATGAATTTCATCGAGGAAAATTACTTTCCAAACATACGAAACATGTCAGGCAGTTGGTTTTTGTCTGTAGAAAATGTTTCACAAAACATCTTGAATCTTTCCATTTGATGGTACGGTTCAGCCGAATAAAACATTGCTTCTCAGGGGTTTGATAATTACCATCAGTGTAAACAAAATACTGCTTCAATGAAGAGTTGGAACAAGCAAATACAGAATACATGATTCTGTGAAATTTTGCAACCTTAAAGTTAAAAGGAAAAGGGAACAAAAACTAGATGAGGGGTTACAACTTTCCCATTCTTAAGACAAATTAAAGTATCTGCAGAAAGGGTTGAGATTTTTTCTACTTACTACAATAAATCAAGAACATAGCATAACGGTTTCAGATTAATTGTTCTGAGCATTTGCCAAATTACCGGCAGCATACATCAAAATGTGTTCATCTGTGGTCAGACATTGAAATTACTTTGACCTTAATGCCTCATCATCCTCCTTTAAGAACTCAGTGAGCTCAGATTTGGGAAGTGATCCATATCAGCTATGACTTGCTCTTGCCCTATGCTACTCTGCAATGCACTCCCTGTCAAGATAAACTAAAACAAAAATGAATTTAAATCCTCTCAGCCCTCAGAATGACCAGAGAATTCAAGTAGATGAATGGTGTGCAACTTTATTCTCATTCTTTATTTAGCTTTCAGGTGGTTTTACTGACCGTTTCCTATATGCAACCTATAGGAACTCCTCAGTTTTTGGTTGAGATTAGATGGTGTGAGGGTATATTGTATATTGGGAAAGTTGTTGGCTACTTGTACAGTATTACCGTATTATTATAGCCGATCTCTCCTGATTTTACAGCACACGTAGAAAGAGCGGCCTGCAGCCTTTGAGAGAGCTTCCAACTGTAGGCATGTTGAAACACTTCTCCTCTGTTTAAATCACTTTCAGGTTTAAAGATGGAATTCAGTCTGTTCCTGCCTGCGGCATGTGTCACCTCTGCAAATGTACAAAGTCAAGTTTGTGTAGAAGAAGATATCACTAACATCTGCCTCTGCTAATGGTATTTCAGCATGATTGGGCAGTGCTATAATGGGAATGCAAATGAAGTACTATCAACGTTTGCCTTGGATTTGGGGTAATTTGCGTCACACTTTTAAACTTGCAGTGAAGCCGATAGGAGAGCAAATTGCAGATCTCCAGATATAAAATTAGTGTTAGATATTAGTAGTATTCCTCCTGCATTACATTTGCTTAGTGTCGTGTTTCTGTAACGTATCCTATCTGCAGCAGAAAAAGAAAAACTCACGGCACAGGAAATGTTGTGGTTTTCGACAGTTTCGAAAAGCTAACCTGAGCTGCAGCTGGAAGATGCAGTGCATAACCCCGGTGGTGGCAGTTCGGGGAGGTGGCTGTGTGATCTGTTCACCGCTTCGGATGAAGTGGCTGAGTGGGTGGGATGAATAATCTGAGGTTCTACCCGAGCAAGTAATTTCAAATACAGAGAAAGAGAGGTGGGTTTTTGTGTGGGGAGGGCAAATCCATAAAATGTCCATTCCTTCAAAAACAACCTCCAACCGCAGTGTTGGTGGCGAATACAAAACGTATAACTGAGCCAGAAAAAAAGAATCAGAGAGAATCGTGAAGCTGCATTGTACAATTTAATCAAAATTGGAGCAATGCTTTAATGTAATAAGGATCCCAGAATTATAGAATGCAGGCTTAGATAAACTAGCTTTTACTGTATTTTTACAATACAGTAACATACATCTATGACTTAATAATATTTACCTTTGTCCCACAACTGTAGAGATACGAAAGTACTGTTAAGAAGCCACAAACAAGTTTCGATAAAGCTCTTATTTGTCAATACTGCCACCTACTGGATATTTCTTTAAAATCTCAAATTGCTGTAAATTAATGATCCATTCCCTCACAATTGTTTTAGTATAAATATATTTACCTTGTGTTGTTGTCTTGTACAAAAGCGATGAATGTTCCCTTCTAATTAATAATACCCACAATGCAAATCAGCCATCAACCTCAACAGTTGTCCATCAACGGTGCCCCAAAAGGTTAAATTAACCAGTATGCATAAATGTATGTATTTTCTACGTGTAATTATTCATTCATATTTTTATTCACTCAGTATGTATGAGAAATAAATATAGTCTAGCAAATTAACAAATTTTTTACGCACGTTATACACATTTATACAACAAACTCATGCACACATTTATTATTTGATTGTACAGAGGTGTTCTGTCAGAGGCATAATGAATGAAGTTAATTCCAGCACTGATCATCGCTAAATAACTAACATACAAAAGCATTGAGGTGGCAAAATTAGACTATTAATTCTCACTTTTGGAGTACAATATGATGTTTTGGGTTCACCAAGAATGACTTGAGGCTAAAGTTTATGTTTATAGACAGAAATTCACAGACAAATATATAATATTTAGCTCGATATTAAACTTTGAGGACATACAATGTTAATTATTGACACTATATTGTAAGGTGTGGTACCCCTTGTACTTTGCGTTATGCATTAAAAATGTAAATATTCCTGAAGCCTGATACATGGCAGATTTAACAGGGAGGGATAATGTCAGTGTTGTAAAGAGACATCCTAATACTCAAAGATTTCATGCAAAGGGGATAACGACTCCTCCAGATTTAATGTGAAAAGCGTGTTAAATCAAAGAAAATTGAAAAGGAATTGATAAAAAGAGAGAAGCTAACGAAACAATTAAACTGAGAAACTAGAGGTCGACGCAAGGAGGCAAGACAAGACAAAGAGAAGGGCAAGAGAAAGAGAAGGCAGAGGGAAAAGGGATGAGAGATGAGGAAGAAGCCCTTGAGAGAGAGAGAGAGTGCAAAAGAAGAAAAAAACCCTATAGAGACTGGAAGGGGCAGCTAGAGATAAAAAGGTGCACGGAAATTGAAAGGACATTTCTTCATTTGGGAAAAAGACAATAATAAAGGGGGGAGGCCCACAAAGTAGAGTTTAGAGCAGATACGTCTGCTTCAGAAATTCCAAAGTATAATAAATAAAAGTTTCACAGTTCAGACACTCAAGTGCCTGTTCATCTAAAAAAAAAAAAAAAAAAAAAAACAACTGACAGAGGGTCTAAGAGAAGATCAGAGCTAAAACGCCTGCAGATATTTCTGCTACCAACGCTGCATCAGTTGGGTTGGAGGGAAATCTCAGGGAATGTCAGCCAAACACCGAGAGTGCTTGAACTCGCTTGAACCCAAGTGGTATATTTCTCGGTCTATGACATAATCATGGATTATTGATCAGACCTCACATACTCCTCGTCCACTTTTACAAAGACAATCATCATGCTGGTTTTACAACTTATGTCAAAGTGTCATATTTCCTCCACCAGCAGAGGGCATCAGAGCGCAGACAAATGGCTTCAGATAGACATACAGAATTACTTTTCTGCATATTTACAACGGTTTTAACAATGAATTTAGAGTTAAAATGCCTGTTTCTACACACGTTGCTTTCAATATGAGCTAATAATTACTATAAAAGTTAGGCCTTGCTTTGATTTCCAAAACCATACTACTACTTCTAATACTACTAGGAAGGTAAACACAGGACCTTCCTGCTGTGCTTTTATTTTACGTTATCGGAAATGGTCATGAACAATATAGTTCAGACACATTTAGAAAACAGTGCTGAGACGTTTGTCACCACAGGTTGCACGTCTCAAGGGTTTACATCCCACCTCATCCTCTCAAACCATCCCATGACAACATTTCGCAGGAAGTTTTGCAGGAGAGTTCTCTGGCGGTAAGTATTTCAGCTTCAGTGTGCTTCATCTCACATGGATTGATTGGCTCTGCCCGGCCTGTGCCATTGATAACGGGTGCAAAGGCCTTCAGGTGTCATTTACGGTTAAAGGAAAGGATCCACGCCTGGCAAAGTATCTCATATATTTAAATACATCTACATATTTGTACCATGACTGAACCCCCTCGTGTCTGAGACAAGTTATGCTTGATGCAGAGGGTGTTAAATGGTGGGATTCATAACTCATGAGTATTCCATGTGAATTCATGTGCTTGATCGTGAAGTTCAAAAATGTTTTACCATCCTTCACAACTTACTGTAGTTGAGCCGGTTTTCCTGTGCTCCAAGGGCAACTACTCTGGCATTCATGGATCCCTGCAGCATCCCTACGGCTCCAACACTGTTCCTTGTCAGGTCTTTAAAAGGTCCGTGTTGTGTATTCTGCACCTGTGCCAGCTTCAGGGGTCCTGCTCTGAGCTCTTTGATGTGTGCGTAAGGACAGGCGAAATGTAAAATGGACAGCCACAACAACAGCTGCTCCTTTCCCCCATGACCACCACCTCCTGGTCCATGGAGGACTATCCTGAAAGCCAAAAGCCTACACACACACACACACACACACACACACACACACACACACACACACACACACACACACCTGCACTTCTATCATAGTGATGACACAGATTCCCATATGCATTCCCAAGCTCCTTACCCTAACCATCACAACTCAATGCCTAACCCCAACCCTTTCCCCATAACGCCTAATTCAAAGCTGAATCTTAAAAGCAGGTCTGATTTCTCAAACAGGCCTTTGAAGAAGTGAGGACTGGCCGAATTGTGCTCACTCTCCAAAAAAGTCCTCACTTTGAAGGGATAAAACCCCTGTGGTCCGCACACACACACACAGAAAGAGAGAGAGAGAGAGAGAGAGAAAGATTAAATAATCATATGCACGTGGCTGTGTGGGGTTAGCTGAGCTACCAGCAGTACAAAGAGAGTGTGAGTGTGTCTGATAGAGAGGATGGTTCAGAATTCAGAAATCACTGCAGAGCACTAACCTCGCCTGTCTGAGGCTCTCTCTCTCTCTCTCTCTCTCTCTCTCACAGAGTTGATTTTGCTTTGCCCTTCTCTGGTAGTGGCATCTTGTCTGACAACTGGCACCTGTCTGATCAGGGATCTTTGACTTTTGATGCATATTCTCTGCCAGGCTTTTATTTTGTAACTGCCATCTATTTTAGAGCAGAATTTTGTTTATTACAGCTTGGATCGTAGTAAAAAAAAATAAAATCATATCAGTCACACTCGTGCGTGTTTGTTGAGATCTATGAATGTGGCAGTGTCACTTAAAAAATATCACACGGAAAGAGATGTGAGCCGTCAGGTGATCACAACAACTGTAAATACATAAACGTAGTAAGCAGCCATCACAGTTTACAGCCCAACCTCCTGTTTCAATTTTGTCTTTGTGACTTGCCATATTTGTCCATGCACTAATGACAGATTTTTAAAAAAATTTGGATGCTGCAGGTTTCACCTCCAAATATAATGGTTTTGGTAATCTGGTTAAACAGCTTTTCTAATAACCTGTGTCATCATCTCATCAGACCTTAATGTAGCTCAGTCAGAGCACTTACCTTGGGGAGTATATTGCAATCATAACTGATAGAAATGATGGTCCAAACTATTAAAAAAAGGCCCATGTTGTAATAAACAGAATTGTCCTTTAACAGACTGTATTAACAACAACTGTGAGGAAAGAGTTTCCTATCTCCTCTGTGGATTACGTACTTACCGCTAAATTGCTTCTTTATCTTTGCTACTGTCTCTCTGGAGATGACATTGCTTTTCTATTTCTAAATTTGTTTGACTTTTTCTGTGTTTGTTCTCTGGCTGCCAGTTTGTCTATTATCAGTTTGCCCATGTCTAACCCTGTGTCTGTCTATTAACCTGGCACTTCCTGTACATTTGTTTCTCCTCTTACACCACACAACCCCACTGCAACTTCTCAGCTTTGCGAGCAGCTCCTCAACTCTTGAATATTTTAGTTACAGAGTGATTGATTGGTTCTGCCTGGCCCATCTGGAGACTGGAGCAGTGAGAGGGCCACGGGGTAACTACAGAAGAAGCTCTGTGGATGATGACACTCTTTTTTTGAATATTCAGGGGAACAGTAGTTTTTAAATGAAAAGTTTCTGTCGACAATAGCATTCCAGTATTAATAAATCAAACACATATATTTGTTCCGTTAACGGTGTCTTGCCAAACAGGAAGTAGAGCTAGAAAGTGACCCATCCCTGCTACATTTGCCTGTGGGTGCAGGTGCTCTCCTGGTGGCTGCTGAGGCACACCAGTTAATTAATACCACTCGAGTGTGTCAAGAGCATGGAAGGAAAACTGCTGCTGTTGGCGGAAATGATGACTGAGTGACTTTTTAAACTTTATTGTACCTCAAAACAGAATCACGTTTTTGGGTCTGCAGTAATTAGGTGAGGGTTCATTTGCAGCCTTTGGGTAGAATGAACATCCACACAACAACTGCATAGACATGCACATACTGGATTTGTTCCTTTGCATGATTCGGGCATTACTTAGGTGTGTGATGTAACTGTAACTAAAGGTGTCAATTTGTGGTGTTCGTCGTGTGTGTGTGTGTGTGTGTGTGCAAACACAGTTATATTTGTTAAATCTTTCTAAACAATATTGTGTTACTGTCTAGCTGTTGAAATCCACATGAGAGCAAAGAAGAGGCGATAAAAATCGAAGAGATTATTAAGTGGCTCACGGTAATAAGCTTAACGAGCCACAGTGGGCGGTTTGCAGACTTAAATTGCCCCCGGTTTCACCTTTAAGGCGCCATGCAAGCTACTGACTGATTCTCCGAGAGGCAAAGGTTGTGCCTGCAGACTGAGAAGGCACTAACTACTCAGTGGAGAAAAATACTGCAACCTCCTCTGCAGTTTTTGGTAAAAACAACAGCAGCAATTGAATCTATGGTTTTTTTTTTAACATTCAATATTCTCCTAATAATGTTCTACAATAGAATTGAACATCATTCAAAAATGAAATGTCAGATAATGCAGAAAAGGACAGTGGTGTTTTTGCTGAAGATGCACATGTAACTTTTTTTTTTTTTTTTTTATATAAATAATGAGGCTGACTTCTCTGACCTGGTGAATTAGCAGTATCTGAGCGGCTGACAATGTTTTGGATTAGGTGACAGTATAATCCTCCTGACAGCTAATCTGTTCATGAAGAGTGTGTGGCGTGATTGACATGTTGTGTTTTGCATTCCTGATGAGCAGCAGTGACCATTACAAGAGGAAACATGCAGAACATCAGAGAGATGGAGAGCAGCTCCCAGTTGGTGTTTGCAAGCTGCCGCGTTACCTTCATCTGTCTTCAAGGCCTTCATCTGTCTTCAAGGCCGTCTCCTTTTCAATGGCGCTAATTACACGCTCACACAACACAGAGCACTCAAAATAATCTGCCTTCATAGAAATTCATGTGACCAGCCAATAAAGTCATTCAGATGTTTTTTTTTAATTTTTCTAAAAAAATATTTTACATTATAAAACACAGCTTAAAATATACACAGTCCACTCGGTTATGCAATAAGTGCAGAACCCTTCAACTCAAATATATCAGTCTATAGGTAAATATATCTTTACAGCAAGAATAAATCCAGGGACCAAGTTGTGACTTATTCAGAAGGAGCGAGGGGTGATGAATCGTCCAACAGTCCAAAAAAAAGTCTCTATAAACTGTGGCCTGATCAAAGCAATGTTAAATAAACAGGAAGATTATTTCATCTGGATTTGATACAAAAAGATACAACTAAACCAAGAGCAGGGAATGCTTCTGAACCAGAGGTGGAAATGATGAAACCACGGGAATACGTACATGAGCAGCAGTTCCTCACTTCAGAGGACAGTTGAGAAAAAGAAACTGGTGCAGACAGAGTCCATCCACCTACAAATCCATCCCTCCTTGAGGCTCTCGCAGTAAAAAGTTTGCCAGTTGAATGCTAGTGGTGCACACAGTAAAGTAAATAGACATTACTTTCATAACTTCCAATTGAGGAGTCCCTGATACTCTGGAAAATCGACAGACTTAGTTTTAAACTATTTTTCGTTGGAACTAGTTTCAGAAGGAGGAATTAATCGCAATGAGTTCTGTGGATCATCCAGAGTAACACTGACATGTGTGTGAGACACACTGTAGTTTTTCCAAATGTAATTTTTTCAGTGTTGAACTGCACAACTACGTTCCTTTCACCTCCACTGTGTTGAGGTGGAGGCAGAAACTAATACATAATAATCAAACCACCTACATGGCTCATTACTACTAGAGGTGTGTGAAAATAGGTTTTGGGGTAATTTAAAAAAAAAAAAAAAAAAAATCAAGATTAACTTTATTATCATTCATACTATATTAAGTGCACAGCAGAATTAAATAATAGCGTCATAAAAAAGTGCTACGGATATTTTGACAGTTTTGAAAACATTTTTAACTAATTTATGCGAACCGTACCTTGTAACAAAGCATCTGCTCTAATTTCATAAAATAGGCAACAGTGTATGTGTGTGTGTGTTTATTGGTACGCTGTTCACCTTTGCGCCTGCCTAAATCCAAGGATACCGTTATCTTATCTGTATATGAGGCATTGCAACTGTAAACCTGCTGCACATGACAAATAATTACGCTTGGTGCATTTGGAATACATTTCTATAACCTGTAGTGTTTGACCATTCAGTAAAACACGTTGTAAAGCATGTGTGGGTTGATGCCTATATGGATGACTACTTAAGCTGGCAGTGGCCACCAAAATGACCTGTGAAATAAATAACATCAAAATAAGCACAAAAGGATACCAAAGATATTGTAAGAAGATGCTTCCACTGAGCTGGATGCTGGCCCTTCACCCATCAGCTCAGGAACTTTGTCCCAATGCTTTGGCATCATAGCGGTTCTGAGCGGAGGGCCAGCGAGAGCGTCCAGAGAGGCGGCAGCAGCCACAGGGGGGACGGGGAGGGGCGCGCTCCTAAAGGCGAGGCGCTGTCGGAGGTGCAGGAGCACACCTCGTATCCGTTCTCTGCGTGGTCCGGTTGATGGCGCACGTTGACTCTCGTCTCCGTGCTTTTGGGTTCCGTGTCCGGAGAGTCCGACTGCATCTCGGTGCACAGCAGCCAGTCTTTGGCGATGAGGCGGGGGTATCCGGCCTCCGCCTCCATGTCGCTGCTCGGCACTCGCCAGTAGTCCTTCCCCTTGAAGAAATAGGATGAGCCTTCAGAGAGAGAGAGAGAGAGAGAGAGAGAGAGAGAGAGAGAGAGAGAGAGAGAGAGAGAGAGAGAGAGAGAGAGAGAGAGAGAGAGAGAGAGAGAGAGGGTTGGTTTTAGAGCAGAATACAAGATTATGTGCTTTAATATTCACACATGGTGCAGGATTTTCTTTATGTGGAATACACCTCAAGCGGAGAACCCATTGTTGGGATCTGGCAGCAGCATGTTTGGTTATTAGCAAGTATGAAAACTAAATTGTTGAATATCAATAACAGTATTAATATCAATAGGATCATTAACATATATTAACAATAATGGGGCACCACCCTGGGATAAGGGACCAATAACCAAACTATAGATAAAGTCTCAAAATTGGTGTTCACTCAAAAACGTCAATAGTCAAAGTACTATTACACATTTATAGCCTTGGTGACGTCATGGCCGCCTCATCCAATGAGGCACCAGTGTTTGTGTTGACCCAAATCTCACACATAGGTGAGATTTCGATGCCTGGTGGGGATTGGTGCGGTTAAACCACTTTAAGCTTTTGAAATGCCAGGTAGGCCTCTCCTTTGTTTCAGCCACATGGTCAAGTCCCAAGAACATAAAACATCAAAGGCCTTAATATCATGAATCAGTGATCCAGGATGCATAGTGTGTATGCTCAACACTTCCACACTGGTATTAACACACCACATGGCACATGGAGTGGGACTCATTTCAAACAGAATGGGATTACAAAAGACGAAAAAAGAATAACGTTACATCACCCTACAACAAGACATGCTATTCATTCTTACATAAAATAAAATAAAGAAAACAATAATATAAAAAAAAGAATGGTTAAGCTGCCACACATTGTTACCACTCACCATGTGTTGTCACAAGCTTTTATTATTTGGTTGCGGTTAGGTATTGTGGAATGGTGGCTATCCAACTAGGGAGTGAACCAAATTTAATTAAGGTGGCAGATGCATCCCGTATATACTTGGATGCTGTAAGCAAGAACTTTGCTGGTAAAATAGCTGCAAGCTTGAGCACCCACGTTAGGAGAAACTGGATAATTGAACACCAGCAAGAGCATGCATAAATTATCCTTAAATTAGTGAGAAGGTGTATTTTGTTTTGCTGTTTAGTAGAATTGGTTATCAGAAGAATCTGAACGGATTCTGCCCATTTATTGCATTATGATGCTTTTAATGTACATTTACACAAATGTCCAATTGAAATACATAATAATTAAAACTGGTCGGACGTACATACATAAAAGGGTTAATGTCATTTTGTGGGGTCTTTGTTGCAGCGCAGAAAACAGCAACCCTGGGTGGACATTCTTGACACCATAATTGCACTGTGCCAGTTGATCGTTACTGACACGCCCCCTTGCTGTGCCTGTCCTTTCACTTCGGGGTACTTAAAATAATTATTGTTTCCAAAATACCAAATGGACATTGGCAGAACAAAAGAAAAACACTAAACACTGTGTGCTAAAATAGATGGCAATATTCTTTTGCCACACGCTCCTTTTGCTAGAGTACCATGTCAAATATAATATCTGGTTGGAGTATAAAAATATGACTGTAGGGTTTATTTGTACATCTGCTTATATGGTTCACCAACTCAAATTCAGCCTGAACTCGAAGAAACAATTTGCTATCAGGAAGGATATCACCTTCAACAAGGCTGTTGACAAAGACAAACAAGAGGAGAGAAGTAAACAGGTGATAGTATCATGGCTTATCCAATTCATCCACTGGTGAAATGAATACGAGGCCAGAGATAAACAAGTGAAGGAGCTTGAGCAAAGTGAAGAATGTTCCCTAGTTGTTAATGACCTTGGGAGCTCACCTCTAACCATGGAGTAACATTTTCTTTGGGTTTAAATGCTTGTCTAATAAAATCTATTTAAAATAAGTGAGTCTGTAATATCAGCTATGAGCCTTTCACTAATTTTGTTGGAGGAAGTAGGACAATGAGATGAAAGAAAATAGTCATAAAAGACAGCGAATGATTAAAGCATTCAGTTTACTTCTGAATGTTTCCTGCACCCTGAGTGGAATATTTACCAAATATTTTCAAGCATTACGTTAGAGCATAACTTTCGTGTTAAGTAAAATGAATAATGCACATTTGATCTTGCAGCAATATATTGCAGGCATGGCTACACGGAAGATTGAGAATTCCTTTACATTTATTTATCCATGCTTTGCTCTTGATGCCAAACATGTGGCAGAAAGAATCTCTGATCTTCCAAATAAAGTCTAAAGATGTTTTCTTCTGGACAATTCTGCCTCTGAGAACACAATAAATCACATCTACTCTGGCCTTCATGTTTAAAAAAACCCAGCAGCTCAACCCGGACAAAAACTAAAAGAAACCTTAATTTCTACTGATGGCAATGATGTCTTTTTTAATGGGTATTAGCAATAATAAAAATACATAAAATGTACAAGGTAAGGTAAAACAGGAGTTGTGCTGGTTTAAGCACTTTTCTGTAAAGAGTCTTCACCCCCTTCAAGTGGGCGAAGGCTCACGGAACCTAGTAGAGTCCATTTGCTGTGCATAATCACAAGATATATTCAACCTGGGCTGCAGCCTGTTGGAATAAAAATAAGGTATGCTCTACATTGCACAGACAAACTCATACCTCGAACCTTCTGAGGACTCATTCCTCTCAGTCCTACCTTAACTATAAAACAATTCCCAAAATAGCTCTCAGGCCCTTTGCAATGAGGATTTATGATATCCCTACTTGTCCTCTTCCACCAAGTCTAGAGCTGAACTTTATGCCGCCAAAGACATGAGCATGAGAATAATCACACCCACAAAGTCACTCTCCTTATCCATCTATAACTATTATTGTAAATCCAATCCCATAGGGCTGAATGTCACTTTGCCAAAATTATTCTTTCTTTTCCCCAAATACTAAAAGTCCTCGCTGTACAAAGTGGTGCACACATCTGAAAGCTCACCCACCGCTGGGTAATAACACCTGAATCAGCTTAAGAATACAGTTTTACTTCAGATTCTTTGACCGAGGATAAATCAATGGCTGAACAAACAGGGGGCTCCTTTTACTTTGGACCTCACAGTAATGTTCATCATTGTACAAAAATGACAGCTCTATTCATTCAATACTGAAACATCAGAAATAAACAATAAGGCAGGTGTTACTGTATATTTTTCTTGTCAAGAAATTACATGAAAAGATCATGTACCAAACTCATTTACTCATACAGAAGATTCAAATCACTAAAATGGATCACAAATATAGTTTCACTTCTAACAAAGGATGAGTAGCTTTCTTAAATAGCGGGGCACTGTAGTTTCTCAACGTTTCCCAACAGGAGTAAATAAGTGCATTTATTGGGCATTATTTTCATCTGCGTATTAATACACAATACCTATTATTTGTTGTACTAAGGTAGCATTTGTGCTATTCACTCAAAGTAAACGACAGTGCCCATATTCAAGCTAATGAAGGAGCCGGTGTCATCTGGTGTCATTGTTGTGTATCTAACAGTTTTTGGAGAACAATGGACAATAACGCTGTGTAGCAAAGTTATCGATTCCTTGAATTTGCCATTACCACTATAATTTATTTTTATATAATAATTTTAAATATTATCATTTTAATATCATGTTATTTAATATATTTTTATTTAACATAGGTTGTAACTTTGACTTTACTAATGAGACACTACCAAAATGATGAATGCTGACTGGTTTATTTGAACTTCCTCTACATATTAAAGCAAATATTCATGCTCTCACCATGACTAAATGGCAAAACTATTCCTGGTTGCCATACTGATGCCAGCAGCTATGGTTATTATCCCCATTACTATTTTCATAATGAGGTGTCACCGTATCTCCTCTCTCCTTCTTGCTGCCATATCACTCTTTTCTTCCCTGTCTTTTCTCTCTATTCATCCTGAGCTGGTGAAACAAACAGAGCAGGCTTTGATGTGGCTCCAGTTTCCATGCCCTATGGTCTGTCTATGTGCCTTTGTGCGTGTAGGTTTCCAAGTTTACCCCTCCCAGGCTCCGTGGTGATAATGGCCAGGGGTGAAGCGTCGGGGGCGAAGAGTCGGGACCGTGCGATTGGCCTCATCTCATACACATCAAAGAGCTTGGAGTAAGACCGAAGACAGAACACAGACCACTAAACACCTGACAGCGAAGGAGCTTCCTTGTACTAACATACTGCAGGGGGGATTAGGGACATCCCGAGCTCCCACTGAGAGTGGCCTCAAAGGACTCTGTGGCTGCTTTTTGGGGGTATTTTGTTGAATAAAAAAAAATGCCCTCGCATCATTCAGAGCCTAATACACACACAAGCTGAACAGAAAAACAAAACTGTTGCAGAAAGGTTTCTCGCAAATAGTGCACATGTGATCAGATGACTGTGGTGCTTTGATGGAAGCCGGCTTTATAACCTTGACACTCAGCTGTTACAGTGGGGCTGATCAGTGTGATTACACTGGGCGAGCTCCAAGGTTTGAACATGTTCCACTCTGTGAATGTGAAGCAGAGTGTTGGCTAAAACCGACCATGTGTGCTACGTCAAAATAACACACAATACCTATGAGAGATAGAATTTGATTTACACTAATATATCCATAACATTTGAATTCAAACCACTTTCAAGATGCAGTAAGGATATTCTTTATTCAAATGAGTACAAGGTGTTAATCCCTGTATTCCACACAAACATCAATATAATGCAATGTAATGACAATGGCACCATTGCTATGCCATGCTAGCGGCATAGCAATGGTGCATGCAGCATTGAGCTACTGTAAATGCTTATGTCAACGTGCTAACATGCTCAAAATCATACTGCGAGCAAGCTAATGTTTGGAAGGTAGACTTATAACCATCTTTGTTTAACAGTTAGCATGCTAACATTTGCTAATTAGTAGTAAATTCATGAGTTTTGCAAGTAATCAAAGTATTACCAAAGTAAAGTTTTACAATTCATTCTGAGGGGGACATGAGGGGACTACAATGTGTGTATCACGAGAGGAAGTTAAGAAATCCCCAAGTCAGTCGGATTCACCCGCAGGAGACGTTCATCCGTACTATTAGCATGGCTAAAAAGACATTCAAGTGATTCCAACTATTTCAGCGTTTTACTGCTCCAGAATGGTAATCCGATTGTAAAACTTCATCCAAAACTTCAGGCTGCATGTTTGCTAACTTGCATAATTGTTCGATCCTTGTCTCATATATCTTTTGTAATTCATTCGTCTATGAGGATTTCCCCGAAGAAGGATATTGCACAGTCTTGCCTTTGGCACCAGCAGATACCAGAGCTACCAGTGGTCTGACGCTCTGGTGGAGTGTTACAACTCTATTTCTCTGTGAGAAATGTAATCAGTTATCGCTGGAAGAAACAGATGGTGGTGATTCATCATTTATACGTTAAATATAATCAATCAGTATACCTTTATTATCAGTTTCTAATAAAGACAGAAGAGGTCAAAATATGTCACTGGCTTAATGTTACTATGTTATGATACAGTATCATAGCTATCTGCCTGGATTGCATTTGATTGTACAGCACTTTGTGACATTTGCTCAAGGAAGGTGTCATATGAATCTAATTTTAGTTTACTTACTTCACCACAGGAGAGAGCACCGTAAATTGTAATTCATATGTAGAGGTAAAAGAGGTTGAGATATTGCCCACACTTTAGGTAACGTGACGTGTCATCCAACCACGCCTAAAGGAGAGCCACTCATATCCGCTGTTGTAATGGGGTGGTTCAGACACTGTTAGACAATCTGACAACCACCTCACTTGAAGCATACTGTTGCCTTAAGCCCCAAAGCAAAGCTTACCTCAATTCACACCTTTGGTCTTAAACTTTGGTTCATGGCAAAAAATGAGATCATGGATCTTGTGCACAAGGGGTCAAATTACATTTCTTTGCAGCGTGACTGGTTCTACTCAATGTGACAAGTTAAAATGCACAATAGACCTAAAAGTCAACGACTGCCTTTCTTCAAGTCCTGTGCATGACCTGTTATGAGAAAGCAGAACCAGGCCACTCTTGAGGGACTAAATCTTCTAAAATGCCAAGGATTACCTGGACATTCCGTAGGAGGAACTAAAGGAAGGTTTTTGGCAAAGTAAAAACAATGCAGATAGAAAATCATAATTTTTTTTTAAAATCAAGCATAACTGGATGATGATAAAATGTCATCTGTGTGTGTTTTTTGAGTCTTTGTAAGTGACGTAAGAAGAAAGCGTCTTTAAGGTTACTCACCATCAGACCACCTCATGGCGTCATCCAGTTGTGGGGGCAGCCCCTTCCAAAGCATGCTGTCTTTGGGGTAGCCCGGGTCCATACGCCTCAGGTGGTCATCGTAGCGCCAGTAGTGGCTGTCCTTGAAGAAGTAGGTTTTCTCGTTGTGTAACCACACAAAGGCTGCGTCCAGTGCTTCCAAGGGCAGGCCAAAGTCACTGATTGGACGCGGGTAGCCCTCCTCCACAATGTTGTCTTTAAATACCCAGTACTTTAGACCTGAAGAGGTGGAAGGGGGCCCAGAAAATCAACCTAACAATCTATAGCTTTACACATTATAAATGGCAGACTGTGAATGCACTTGAGATGATACATTTGAAAAGATGAGAGACCCGAACGATATGTTAAGTACACTCTCATGAAATAAAAAAAAAATTCACACATACGTTTTGCTAGGCCGCCAAGGCAAAGCGTTCTCTGCCAGGAAAGCCGTTATACATTTTATATCAAAAGTGAAACAAGCCCTGGTTTCTGCCACCCATTTTTATTTTTACATAAAATTTACATCTCTTCTTTTTCTCTCTCACATAGTGAGAGAAATAGTCCTAATTTCCTTCAAAGTATCTGTAACAAAGGTGTCTCTTTTAATCAGGACTCGTTATCTTGTGGATGAATCACATTTTAGTGTTTATATCAAGTAAAGAAAATTACAAAAAACTTTTTCTCTTTTTCTTGCTTTTACTCTGACAAAGAGAAGAAAGAAGAAAATGAAATCCTGTGATTACTGATGCTCACTGACACTACTGAATCAGACCAACTAAGTAAATTTCAAGACTTAGTCCAAGATCTGATCTTGTTTTTGGTTCTGTACCTTTGAAAAATACTATTTTGTGATCCCCAGGCCTCTCGTATACAGCATCCACACTGTCCAGATTGGTTGGGAGGCCCCTCCAGAATCGGTGGATCTGAGCTGGACGCAGAGACACCAGGTGCTTCTCTCTTGTCAGTCGCCAAAAGTACTTTCCTATGGGGAAGAAAACAGTTAGGAGGATCTGCATTATTTAGGATGCTGACAAATAATAACGGCTGTGGTGGCCGTTATTTTTAGTTTTTTTGTGGTTTGACTGAAGAAATTAATTTACTATCAATCTTAAATCAGTATGCATTAGTTGTTTCCTTTCCTCTGCAGTTTGTATATTGCAGTTTACCTATGTGGTGACATTTCAGAACATCTCCAATGCTGACTGAAAATGAGGGAACACTTTGTTGTGGAAGATTTCTACGTTAATCAGGAGAAGAAGCCGAAGTTAAGAAAAATGGATAAAGTCTTTAGAAATCCAGTTTGTCTTTGTCCTTCTTTATTCTTGCAAGGGAGAGATTCACAACAACTGCTCTCTCTGCAGTCTGAAGCTCCCATCACAACTTCTTTCAAAAAACACAAAACTGTGCTTCAGACAACAACAAAAATATAATATATAGAATTTGCAGAACTGCACGCAAAATCTACACCATGATCAATTCAGACGTCTGAAAAAATAACATTAAAAAGGCAAAATCATGGAACCGACTAATCAACAAACCTTTGATGTCATCTCTTGTAAAAACAAATTAGAAAGGTTGAAAAAGTTTGAAAACCGTCAGTTAAAGTTCAGCATACTTTGCTCACGCTTCTGCTGCTGGAGGTATGCGAGTCGGTTTCTTGTTCCTGTTGTCAGTGGGGGGCTCGGGGTCACTCCTCCAGAGGGTAAGCATGAAAGACTGATGTAATTTTTGGACTGCAGTCTCTCAGGAGGGCTCAACTGGCTCAGTCGGCTGTCGGCATCCACCCCACTCTCTCATCCTCTCCTTTTCTCTCTTTTTTTAAATTTGCTTTTATTTCAGCTCAATTAGCTAATTTTTATTTTTCCCAAGCAGCTCTGTAGCTTTGCGTCTGTCTTTCTCCCTTTGTGACTCGGTACCTTTGAAAAAGAAGGCCTCCCCTCGTATCTGGGCCACTGCATCAAAGTGACTGGTGCATCTGTCTGGGGCATCTCGAGCCAGCCTGAGAGAGATGTGAAGAAAGTAAGAATGAAGAATGTGAAAGGAGAGAAAAAAAAAAAAAGAACCACTTTTGTCAAGCCGGACACATTAAATCTTTGAACACCACAGTCAATAATGTGTGTGTGCTCTGATGAATGTGTATATATTTTTAAAGATCTTTTTATGCATCTAAATGTTGTTCACTTTGCATCAGGGTGCCTATCCATGAACCAGTGAAACCAGGCTAAACAAGAGAGGAGATGGCTGACACGTTGAGATCACTCTACTCTGGTTTTTAAGTGATTTAAAGCAGTGACGTGGCTGGCCTTCCAATGATGAAGCCATTAGCACCACAGGGCTGGGAGTGGGAGCCCGCCAGGCCTTATATTACCAACAAAGGTCTCTATTCAAAGCTCTATTAACACGACACCACTGCCTAGTGGTCAGCATTGGAGCCCTTGTCAGGCCTAATCCAGCTTCTTCACGCCTCATGACCTGATGGAGTCAGTGGAAAATGATTAATGAAGGCAGTGGCAGTCTGAAAGTGGGGAGAAAAAGATTAAGGTTGAATATTGTACCACTGCCTGTTTAGCTTAGCAATTCTTCTTAGTGCTGCCTTGCTGTTTACTGTAGTGTGTGCATGCATTCATGCACATGTACGTGCACGTGTTCCAACCTTGCGAATACATTTTTCTTTGTGTTTTGTCTTCCGTTGGACCTCTCGGGAGCTACTTTAAGGTTAGTGCTTGGTGGTTTGGGTGTGTGAGTGAGTGTATGTACACTCAAAATACATAAATAGACAAAATTAAGCCAAATTATCCTTGATAATCGGAAAAACTACATGCTGATAGCAGTCCAACTTGCTTTAGGGAATTACTTAATTAGACAGGCAGGCTCCCAAGCTCACTCTCGGCCTCTTTGCTAATTTGCTTTGTTGGCACCTCATGACTTCCTATGAAGCACCAACAAACTCTATGTTACAATAAAGGTTGAGTATTCCTGCATGAATTCATTACACTATTTCTCAGTGGGAGTGGAGAAAAAGCTAGAAAATTAGAAAACGATCACATTATAATTACGCTGATGTACAGGGAACCATGAGAAAAATAGAAATCTCTCTATAATGACGACCAATACAGTTAGAATGCAATAAATACCACCCGTGTGAGGACTATTAAGAGTATAATGTTCATATGGAAGTAGCTGTACTTCTATTATTGCCATAATTTTAATAGACACTTTTTATGGCTGTATAAACATGCCTAGTTAAGGAATTTATATCACATTGAAACAGGACAACATAGTGAATAAAAAAAAAAGAAAAGTGTATATGAAGAAGTCTATGCGCATTTCCAACCATAAGACAAATCGAAGAGCAGCACTTGTAGATCTAATCAGATGTGTCCTGAGTCGACAGTAGCGCAAGCGTCACTTTTGGTGCCAAAATTGTACTGTGCCATCCCGTTTTTTATCCTCTCTGCTGCACTCATCTGGCCACTGCAGCACAGGCCGTGTCATGTTGAACGGGATCAACGGAATGAGTGAAGGCTGGAAAGCTTTCATAAAACAACACCGCAACTATTGTGAAGCAAGATCACTGCATTTGATCTCGGCACAACGGTAAGATCCTATGAGATGGATGCCGATGGATTATTGAAGTGGATCTATTAATGCAGTACAGTAACAGATTGTTTTGTGATGCATGCGAAATATTCCAAGTACATTTACATCTTCTACTTACAGGAGGGTTGATCTGTTTTCAGGAAGGTCCAGCAGGACAGGAGGTTCAGCCGTCTGGGAGGGTTTGACTGGTTGGTTTGTATGGGACACTGAGTCTCTGACACCTAGGAAGGTGTCAAATGTCAACTCAAA
Source organism: Ophiodon elongatus (assembly GCA_016806645.1). Taxonomy (NCBI): domain Eukaryota; kingdom Metazoa; phylum Chordata; class Actinopteri; order Perciformes; family Hexagrammidae; genus Ophiodon; species Ophiodon elongatus. Next base: position 88,147 of record JACSYO010000694.1, on the reverse strand, counting down.
TGAATAAAAAGCAACATTCTTGTGATTCTTGGTTAATTGCTCTACTCCTGCTCTTTTGCAATGCTACCATTTTCCTATGTTGTGCCATATTATAACATTGCACACAATGTGTGTAATTTCCCCCAGCTTTTTATCCGTGACCAATATCATGGTTGAAATGGTCAAACATGTTGAATACATTGTTAAAAATATTGTGAGTTTGATGTTTGAACAGAGCATGTCAGATTCTTGGGAAATGGCTTTGGAAAGACCCAGTGGTGACACTCACCAATGTGACCAATTAACTCTGTGTCCTAAATTGACCCAGTCAAAGCCCTGTTCAGGTATTTTACACTTTTTCAGCTCATCTGCTTATGGTGCAAATTAAGAAGCATGACAGACAGCTCAGGAGGCTTTGAGTGCTGTTAGGCATGTGGTGTAGTGAGATAACTATGGTAAAACTGCCCGAGTTCCTCGGCTGGCAATCAAAAACCTGAGTGTGGAGAGACACCTGAAGAGGCTGTGGGTTATTAAAGCATCCTTCCCTTTATGTTCAGCAAGAAAAAGAAAAGAAAAAGCCTCCCAAACTCTTTGTCTGACTTTGTCAAGCAGGACAAAACCTGGGCTTGGAGATTTAGATTTGCAAAAATATGGAGAGCTAGCGTGTCAAGCCAAGCTAGCTTAGAGTTCCTTGGTGGCTCAGCTAAAGTCTGCATTCAGTTAACCCAAGGTTGGCCTCAGCATGGGACATGCACTCATGCTTACAGTACCCAGTTGGGGTATTCAGGAGGCAAATGCCAACTCTAATCTACCGGAGCACATGGTGCAGAGAGGAAAGGTGGACAAAAGAAAGAAAGAAAGGAGAGAGAGAGAGAGAGGGAGAGAGAGAGAGAGAGAACAGGGGCTCAGAACAGAGTATGTACCATGCCATCATATTCACGGTCCATGGGAGGCTGACAAAATGAACGTAATGCCTGTGGACAAAGTAGGAGCAGAGAGAATTGGATGGATGAACCAGATTAATTTAGGAAGGCAGAGAGAGAGATAGAGAGACAGAGAGGACTTTTGTGTAACTCTACAGACTATTTAATTCTTTTATATTTAGGGGTTGAATCGTTGTTCCACTGGATTAACCAGTGAGCCATTAAGCAGGTTTTTATCAACCTTAGTGCTCTCATTGCATGATGCTGATGATGGGAATTAATTTACTAGACATCTAAACTCTTCCCGTCTTCCATTTCTACAGTCCTCAAAAACTAGGATCTCAGGATACAGTGGCTTTGATCTAAGAGGGCCTTAAAGACGGCTACCTTAAAAAACATCACACACCCTTCACTGGATGCCCCGACGTTTGCCTACAGGGCCAGCATGCTTGACAACATGAGTCTGGAGTAACTTTGATAGCCTGGGAACTTATCATGTTTGAAGACCTAACATCTTCATTCCAGAGCCCCTGATCCCTTGGCTTGCGCCAGCTATTTGCAAAATCCCTTCGTCAATTCTTAGTAACTAAGCTGGTTTCAAACGAGTGATTTACTAAATCACGTTACACCATTAAAACTTCAGAAATGTCTGAACTACTTAGGACTTTAGTAATATATAAATCGTCTCGGGCACACCTGTAGCCCCGTCCAATCAAAAGCCCTCATCCCTGTAAACAGGAAGCCATTGTAGCAACACAAGCTGTGGGATAACTTCAAAAATAAAATCACAGTTTTGGTGGAGACACAACATATTAAACTTAACTGTCAATTCCTTCAAACTATAATTATTACTGTGCTTTATTTACGTGTGAATAAATGGAAAAATATATGTTTCATAGTAGTAATCATTAAGTTTTAGATTGAGTGAGAAATATTCAATGATACTAACCTATATGGGTCATATATTAGCAAGTTAACGTTAGCTTTGCCAGTTGGTTTTGTTAGCTGAATAGTTACACTTAGCATTTACAAGGTGTTCATATATAGTAAAAACTAATCTCTCCTTGAGAACTAAATTGTGTGGTGGAACAAATTATATTTTAGTGATGTGTAAATTTAACAACAACTAAAGGCTTCAAGTTCCTAGAAAGTACAATCTTTCTTTAGGACTACCATTACTTAATCACCAAGAAGGGTGATCATGTGGGTTGATGATTAATGCAACAGATGAGGACATCCAGCGGATAAATGATAGTGGTGTAGCCGACAGCCAACATCCAGTCCACCACTACGCAAAACATTTCTCTCATGGGATGAGACCAGCCCACACAAACAATTGAGTAACCAGAGATCATTGCCAACAACGTCCTCAGTCTCCAAAATATCTGCCACTCTGGGCACAAGAAGCTTGCATCCAACATCATTACCAACTTCCTCCACGAACATTGTCCAAACTCTCCCTTCCAGGAAGCGATTCAGGATAATGGGAGCCAAAACAGCCTCTTCCTCCGAGCAGTGCTCCTCATCAATACATCTGATATCCCCCAAAATGGTAAACAGAACAGACAGCAGTCTCTGTGGCAAAACAACATTGTTCTTAAATCAATGAGTTTGCAAATATTTAGTTGCATTTCACTCTCACGTTCTACACTACATTTTGAACTTGCTTTGTGCAAGGGGGCTTCAATTTCTTTTGATAAATATTGTTTTCGTGGGCATTTTCCTCACAAACAATGGAAGGCTATAGTTGGTATTGCTGCTTTTTTACCATATCTGCATAATGCATATAGATTATAAAATATTATGTTATTTCTTTTTGTCAGCCCTTTCATTCTTTTTTTGTGCAATCACATTTTTCCTAACTACATTGCAATGTATTAATTATTTCTAAAGTAGTATTTGTTAAAGTTGTATTTCGGTTTATTGTTATCATAACTATGCAATATGGGTATTAAAACTAGTCAGGCTTTCAGTGGCAAAATGTGCTGTAGCAAATATATCTAGCCACTCAGTTCTCCGTCCAATTCATTATTAAGATGGCAAAGACAATGTTTATTAGCCAGTGTACAAGACAGTTGATTAGAAATTGGCATTATGCAAACTAAATAATGAGCCTGGGGCAACCTTGTGTAACACATAATTAATCAGTTTATGTTGTGGCTGCCTCGTTCTTCTTCAGCTTTGTCAAAATTGAGTTGACGATGATATACTGAGCTGCATTTCAACATGTATGGGGATTCTTTCCATCTCTGTTACTAGTTTCAATATCTTCCTTCCAGGTTCTCAAACATTAATGAAGGCAAAGCTTTTTCCATGTTGTATATATCTCACAACAGCTCTATACTACTACATTTCTTTTGTGTCGGATCTAAAACAGTATGATGGTTTAAGCAGACCCTCTGGGGCTCCAGTCCAAGTAAGGATCATTTGTTGTGCAATGAATACAGTGCAGTCAAGTGCTCCATTTATTGCAATGTGGTATGATGGAAAGACTCTCTGGCCTCCACTTTGCTAAACTTGGTTTTGCAATTGAGTGTCATTTGACATTATTATGTGTCTCTGTTTTTTTATTTTTTTATTTCAGGTTCATTAAAGAAAATGTTCTCGTTTTTTTATTTTTTTATTCATGAGAATGAGAATTAGTGCACCGGAAACTCAGAGAGACAATAGTTAGAAATGATCTGTTACTTATCTGAACTAATAGTAATGGCATAAACAACTCAACAAGTGTTTCAGCACACATTTTCCCCAGGCCACAAGAGTATAATCCCTTCCTGATATCTCCTGCAGGCTCAGTGAGCCCTGCCAGAGCTCTGTGTTTACATGTTTATCCACTGGAGGTACATGAACACAGCTCAGTCTTATATTGTGTAAACTCGCCAATACTGCAACTCTGCCCACTGGCACAGTTCAAATTTAACAACGGTGACAACAAGCAACCTAATGGCTGTGTTGCCTCAATGACTCCGTCGACGAAAACACTCAAGTTTGAAAAAAATATATACTGTATTATGTACCCTTTATAGATAATGGCGGAACTAGATTAATCAGTTCATGTCATATTTACTTTTTTAGTAGGAAAGGTAAACCAGAAATAAGTAAGTTAGGGTACTTAAGTCCATACAGTTTAGTGGATAAGGCTCCAGTACTGTTTAACTCTGCCCTCCTCTCAAACATACCTGTTCTAACTTTGTGGTTTGTTTATGGTCTCTGAATTCTGATCATGTTGCAGTTTTCTATTCTGTATTGTACTTCAACATTGTATTATCGTCTGCTCTGTTTTAGCGAGCATCAGCCTGGACATGTGGTGGAGTGAAACCCAGATGTGATGTGATACAAAAGGTATTATCTGATAAGAAGTTTAAATGAATGATAATATAGTAGCATTAAATCTGCCTACTATGGTCTTATTTTGTGTTCATTTTCTTTCGCAGAAGACATGAGCTACGCACAAGGAAGCATGATCTCACCACTAGCACACAGAGAGAAAAAAAATGAATGTCTTGAAAAATTCACCTGCTTGATGACACTTTTGTTTCAGTCAGGGTAATCAGTTTGCAGAAGCAGATTGCTGGCAGATTGCTAATTAATAGAAGCAATCTGCTGCCGATCAAAGCAAAAACAACACTTCCCGACCTCCATTTATTTGTCTTACTGAGACTCCGCCCTCGCATGACTCCTAATGGCCGCTGGGGCCATCAATCACACAGCAGGGGTGAACTGGTCCGCTAAATGTGGTGCTTAATATTCCACTATTCAGCATCATCATACACATTAGGAGATGGCCTTGGCAGAACTAGATTTAGGGTCCCGCAGAGAACAATGCACCAGGAGATGGGGGAAGGGAATTAGCGAAGGCAATTACTCCGCTATGGATTTGTCTGATAAGGTTCATTTTTCTAAAGACGATTACATAGCTCTGCAATCTGCTGCAGCACCGACATTCACGTTTTACCCCCTGGGCTGACCTAACAAGTTTACATCTTCTCAAGGGATTAGCGTGCTTTTGAAAAAGTTGCTAAGAACAACAATTTATGAATCTGATAGCTTTGTGGGAGCAGAGCGGAGCCGGGCAGGACTAAACGTCTGCCGCCTTAAAGGCAGAATGACACGTAGAAGCAGTGATACTGACATCAGCTCTGCCTTACAGACAAGTTGATGATGCTGGGGGAGGATGTTGTGAGATAGCAGCAAGGTGAGGCTGGCAGAGTGTGACTTGAAGAAATTAAGAGTTGTTTAATTAACTTTTTTTCCCCTACGCCTCAGTGAGCCAGCCTCAGGGTGGGAGAGAAGGCAATCCCAACGGCTTAACAAAGCATCGTAATCCAGAGGCGAGCTGAACACTCCAACACCACAGAAGAAGAGAGAAGGTCTGTGGCTCTCTTTTGGGGGGCTGATTAAAGACGTCTGAGGACAGTTTTGAGGGGATTCTTCACAGTGGAAAAAATAAGCATTCATAAAGATAGCAATGTCCAACCAGGTATAACGATTCACAAAATTTCACCCACATCGAAGGCCACTTTACTCGACAAACAAAATAGGTACCATGCTCCTTCAGTCTCCCCCACTATTAATTATGGTTGGCAAAATCAACATACTGTTTAAAAATGTGCACATAAAAAAATATACAAGGCAATAACTTTGCTGTTAAACTGCTTTTAGGTTAAGTTTGAGCTATTTTACTGGATTGTTCTTCAACTACAAATGTCTGAAATATATTTTAACTGTATCGTAGTAGTTTTATAATCTGCGAACAACTGTCTTTTGGAAAGCACCATCATTGAGGCAGAAAAATAAATTAGTCACGAGACGAGGTCACACCTCTGACCGCTCCCGCCCTCACTGCCCTGCTCCCATTAACCAAACATACATCTATGCAGCTGTTCCTACCCCCTCCAACCACACACACGTCTGCACTACAGCATCCTCTGCTTGTCCTGCCACTGCTGCGGCCTGGTGGGGAGTCTAATTAGAGCAGATTGAGCTGCTGTCCTGTAACATATGGCTCACAGCCCTGACAGCAGAAAACAAAGGAGGGAGACCCATGCAGGTCCTGGCCCCTTCAAAGACTCACCAGCTGGGATGGACGTACAACACGCACGCACGCACGCACGCACGCGCACACGCACACACACACACACACACACACACACACACACACACACACACACACACACACACACACACACAGTTGAGGTTTAATCTAAAACATGAGGTCACAATGCACCACAGGGCTGGGGATCTTTTTACAGACCTTTCTTGTGGACAATAATGAAACAGAATAAAACCATGTTAGATTGGAATTTGGTTACTATATTAAAAACACATTTTCAAACCAATTTCAGGCTCCAAATCTTTGCGATAAAGATTTTAAATTCACACAATGTTTGTTGTTGTGGCTACCACACTGTTACTAATAAAGAAAACAAAGTAATTCCATGAACATCTAGCTTGTCTGAGTCCAAGTGCCCTTGTTAAATACACAATTCCTTTTGGCTCAGCTATGTTAGAGTGAAGTGACTAGGTGACATTAAACAGAGAATAAGAAACCAGGCATGCATATATTTCAACACTTCAAATTCAATTAGGAAAAACATAACGCTATTTTAAATTCATCCTTCAGATCTGTAGTATGAGACAAGCGACTGAACCTCTGGTCTCACACAATATCAGCAAATATTCTGCAACAGAGTTGAACTGCGTATTGTCCGTGACAAGCGACTAACTGTCTGCACACTACATGACGAAGTGAAGTGGTGATCACAGCTCTTGATATCACGAGAAAAAAATCTGGACAAAATGGAACAAAGCATCACAGCAGAACTGTGACAATCACATTACACCAAACACACAACTTACAACTAGCTAATTAACAAATATTCTATAAAAATCCAAACACTGCAATTACAAGACTGTTCCAATGGCCCACAGATGTCAACTTCTTCCAGAATGCAGCAATAAAGTAATGGTGCATGAACTGTTACTGAGCTCTGTTTATCACAGGGTATTGCACAAGATAATGTACACATAACACTGAAAGTCAAACAGTGAGTGTATAGGCCTACTGCCATTGCGTCTGTGCGGCAAAATCCCTCATACTGTAAGTGCAGCTGCCTCAGAAGTTACTGCTTGCTTACAGATTTCGCTCCGTTTTGGTTCCAGCTTCGGAAGAGGTATTCATGTCAGGTTTTGTCATGTATTCATCTTTCATCCAGGAATTACTCTCTTTGGGATGTCTGAGCGTGAGGTGAGAAAGAGGTATATTTTAGAAATAGGTATAAGCTGCCAAGTTGCGCAATTTTGCTTCTACTGGAAGGATAAAAAGGATTCACTTGGAAACAGAGCAGGACTAATGGTGGCGAAGCCAACATATCGCAAACATTTGGCACCCCTTCGTTTCTTGGCTGCTGGGACGTTTCAGCAGATGATAGTATATACAGCATGGCGGTAACAATTACTCTTCCCCTGCTTAGGCACTGTTTGCAATTCTATAGAAACAAAGGCAAAATAGCACCATCAACTAGCTGTAAACTTTGTGTGTACCGAGTGCAGCACTATCGATCATATTATGTCTTTGAGGAGAGACTGTGCATCATGTTCCCCATTACTCACTGAACCCCACGGTGCCTCCTCTTAACTACAGCTGGTCCCCTATAAGTGACAGGTGACAATAAAACATTTTTGTGGCGCTTTACTGTGAGACAACTAATAACCTAAAGTTCGAACAACCCTTTTGCTCATTTGTTTAGCGTATCAGCCTATGTGTGTCACTTTAAAATGACATAAACCGTATGCCAATATCCATTATAGCGTGGTGCTAAATTAACTCACTCAGAATTGCACCCTTAGGACACTCGTCTAGCAACCCTTTGCTTTATCACCCAGCCTATAACGCGGCCTGATAGAGTTTTGTGCCACAATGCTGCATGGTATTTCTTTTGTTTTGTATCCTGGTATTGATGGACCAAGTTATAGCGCTGTGGCTTTTATCTCTCTTTTTGAGATAACACAAACAAAATGAATTGGCATGTGTTCTTGCTTACACACTTATGTTTTGAACCTAACTTCACAAAATCTATATAATCTTCTTGACAGTTGTCCTAAGATAATTTCGAGGCCTATGTCGCATTGCAATTTAATAACAATTGAAAGGTCAAAAATTCGTTAGAGTTAGTAAAGTACTAGAGCATCATCCAATGACATCTTCACTTCAACTTCAGTCTTGGACTTGTGAAACTTGTGAGAGACTTGTTTTTCCAAATATTTTCTCACATCATTTCTACCTCTCTTCCCGTCATGTTTCTCTCTCTCCTCTGGTGTCCATCCATCTTTCAAAAAGAAGGGATGAATGGAGGTACTGAGCAGAGGAGAGCGGAAGGACATTTTAAATTCAGTCATCCAGATGAAAGGGAGACTAAAGAAAGTAAGTCAGAGAAAAGGAGAGTTAATGATTCATGTTGTCATTCGTGTGACCGCACTGAGACAGCGTCTGCCTGACGATGCATTCAGCGCGACTAGATCACTCCACCCGCTCATTTCAGCCGGATGAGTGGACTTATACTGCTCCCCTGCCCTTTCTTGCTTTCCAACTACCTCCCTCCTTTAAAAAAAAAAAAGCAGAAAAAAAAGCAAAGGACAGTGAGGAGAAATGAGGATGATGCTGAGTGACAAGACTGCCAAGGTTTAGAGAATGAGATGATTAGGTCACATTTTGGAAAAAATGGTCCTGCTGTGCGCCCCCAATAATTTAATTTGCACCAGTGAACACACACACACACACACACACACACACAGCCATTTCTGCAGAGGTGCAAAGAGGATGCGAGTGCATGAAGACATCTGCAGAGAAGACAGATCTTGTACAGTGAGTGAGTGAATGTATGAAAGAGTGAATGTGTGGAGGTAACTTTCTAAAGCCAAAACACCAAAGCACTCTGTTGTGTGTTCCAGAGCTGTCAAGGAATAATGGATATTTCTAATATAAGCTCGTCTATTTTTGATTGGCAGAGCTGATTGAATTCCATTTAGGGCCGCTGTCATTCTGTCCTCATTTCAAACTCGCAGATCTCCCTCAGCGGGTAATCACGCGCTTTCAAAACTGTTTGATGAAAGTAATTTGGCCAGATCATTCAGGATAACGCCGCGTAAAGCAATCTATTAGCCCACACAGCTCAAAGCAAAAACACTGCTTGGATATGTTTCACGGGAATGGGCCAAACACAGCCTGTGTGTCGATGGGTAAAAACAGACTTAATGATAACACAATGCAACAGATGATAATTATCCTGGCTCTGGTTAAGACGCTATCTTGACAATAAATTAAAGCCTCAGTGGACCGAAATTAAAGCCTAACTAGAGACCATCTTGGGATGCAGTTGCCAGGGGGTACGTAGAAAGCCCAACTAAAATGATTTGGGTTAAGGAGGAAAAACAAACAGACAAATAGGATTTCAAAATGTTGTGATGCTGATCTTGAGAACTTTTACAACAACCAGCAAGTTGCTCAATTGTAACACACATCAAGTGTTCAATTGTGAATGAAAACTAGTTGACAAGCGAGCAAATTAGTTGAACTTTAGCTAATGTTTGAAGCAGTTAGCTTAAAGGTTGTCAATACAACATTCAGAGCAGTGATCAGTGGTAACTGTTATGAGTGCAGTGCAGAGCGATTATCTAACCAGTGGGAAAATAAATATAGATTCACATGAACTAATATGTACACAGCCATCTATGTGATCAAAGCACAGAGAAGCTCTTATTACACACAAAATACACTAGTCTATAACTTTACATACAAAAAGTTGTTTACTGCTGTATTAATGCTCTGAATATCATATTGAGAAACTTCAAAGTAATAGAGAAATTGTTCACATAGCTGTAATGGATGAACAGTTGAAAAAGTTAGCTAAAAGTAGAAAAACTTTGAAATAGTCCCAGTACCTCAATCTCATGCATTAAGTAATAAAAAAACAACAACTCTCTTTTAGGTATAAACAGCTAGATAATAGAGTATATTTCATTCTGTGCTGCTGGCATCAAATGGATGTTACACAACAAGACACTGGTTAAATATAGCAGATTGCAGCATTCCTCACCTGGAGATCTGAAGGTCCAGGCCTCATCATCGTCAAAGTGTGTATCCCCAGCTGTGAACCTCTCTCCGGGGAAAAATGCGTGCGCCACTGTTCCCCCCGGCCCGTCGAAGGGATATCCATCGTTGTGGTCGGCCTTAGTGAAGTCAATCTGAATGTCTGCATCACTGCCGGCCACTTCATGGAAGTTTAGCGGTGCGATGTCACTCCAGACCTTCAGGGCGTAGTACATCAGGGCTCGGACTGTGTCCCTGCCCAGTAAGGCCGAATCCTTAGGGAAGGTCCTCACTCTGAGAGAAGAGAGCAGGGGGGAGACAGATATGTTACATAAGAGAAGAAGAGACAAGATGGGGTGATGAAGGGGAGAGGAAGGACACAGGGGAGTTGAGATGACAAGAAAGGAGAGGATACATGAGGTGGCTGATGAAGGAAGAGGATGGGAGGCTTGACAGAAGAACAAAGTAAAAGTGAGGACAAGAGGAGAGAGCTGGGCAAAGTGAGAGGAGAAAAGGGTGATGATGGACAAGAAACAAGAGAGGAAGAAAAAGAAAATGTAAGGAGGAAAGGGTAAGGGAAGTAAAAGCCATGGTAGGAGACAGGAGAATAGATTGTCAAGTGTAGGGGTGACACATCAGAGATGAATGGCAAAGGGACACAAAAGGAAAATGTGCGGGAAAGAGGGAGCTGAGCACAGGAGAAAGAAAGAAGTGGAAAAAGGAAGCAGGTTGCAGCAGTAGATACTGGCAGGGGAAGGGCAGGATGGAGAGAGAGCTCTGAATTGTAGAAAGGCATAAAGGTCAACTACGCAATGTTTGTCACTGGGACAGAGCTGCACAGAAACAAAAAATGATGTTTGCATATAGTGATTCCATAGTTTTTTGTATTTCATGGTTAGGTGCCCCCGCTGCTCACACATACTGATAATAAATAGGGAAAACAATGTGCATTGGAATAGATTGTGGCTAGATTTCCCTTTTCCTTCGTTATTTGATTTTCTCCCTATTATCACACTTAGCATCTCTCAAGCTATTTTGTCTTTGTGTCAGTAACAGCAGAAAAAGGACAAGAATAAACAGGAAATAATCCACAAGTTTGTTTACCCCTTCTCCTTCTCCATCATTCCCTTTCTTCGCTCTCCTCCAGTGAGTCTTTGCCTCTTCCTACTCCTCTGCCCTTAACTTTTTTCTCCCCACAAACGCACTCTGTGTGAATACAAGAAGCGATTTGGCCACTGCAGGCTGCTGTAGGACATTTAATCAAGGCGCTTGGCCTTGAGAGAGTACCGCCTCATCTTGCCTCGGACTTAGAAATTGCTTAAAAATAAACAGTTTTGTCTTGAATGAGCTTTGTTTTTAATTTGAAAATCAAAATCTAACAAGAGAGAGTATCAACATTGAAGCATTTGCATCACCGATTGTTGTGATAGATTAAAAAAAAAACCCACTGATGGTACTTTATAGTACAGAAAATATGTTTACCATTTTGTAGGAGTTCAAGGTTATTCTGGTAGCAGATCGTGCTGGGATGCAATTTTGGACAGCTTGATTTTTTTAACAATCTTGACCTATTTTTCAAGTGTCCTGTCGTGTCCTGCATTAAATGAGGCAAAGCCGTTCCTCAATCAAAAAAAAAAAAGTGGATATTGATTCACATATTGATTGTCATAGACAGACCTGAGAAATAGTTTAATACTACAAAGCAAGACGTCCCACACATATCGACTGAATTCCACAAGTATAAACAGAAGATATTCGTCTCTGAAAGTGTGAAATGACAACATACTGACAAGACTGAAATAAAATGGACAAAAAATTGGTGAAAGGCAACCTCGGGAGAACATAAATTCCTGCATGTAGCTGCACCAAAACACAAATGGCCTTCTGTCAAACCACACACATTTCTCCTTTATGCTGCAATTTGTATGCAAGAGGTAAGCAAATGGCAAATTTAGCCAAAATGGGGAATACAGATATGTGCAGTTAGCAACAAAGACTATAAACTCTGTAGGTGAGTGCACTTCAGCTGAGCTGTGACTTTCCAGTATCTTTGGATAAACCGGCTTATAAATTAATTGTCTTTCACTCAAGGGATACACTGATTCTATGTTGGCTTTAAGTTTTAATCCATTCATTAAAAAAAAAAAAAAAAGTTTTTTTCCTCGAGCACACATTTGTTATCTCGATTTTAATTGTAGAAAATTAAACCTTTTAAATGTATCTTAACATGATCAACTGGTTCCTACTAAGCATGAGATCAGAATATTTCTATACCACACAATGTAGGGTTTTATCTCTGAACTGTAAATAGAACAGTCCAACTTAGTCCAAGTCCAGTGGTTCTCAGACTGAGGGGGCAGAGAGCCAGTGCAGTGGGGGACCACCATGTGTCAGGGTTCAGGGCTGAGCTAAGACCCTATTGCAGAGACCGACACAGGAGACGAGGTGAAGGTAGAAAGTAAAGGTTTTTACTGGTTACCAAAAGTAGTAAACAAAACTTAAAGCGACGCCAACTGGGAGCGAGCAAAAAACCAACAAAAGGCAAAAGTAAAAAAATCCTTGAGAAAACACGAGGGCTCCGCAGGGGAGACACGATGAGCACAAGGGGAAGAACAATGACGATCTGACAACTGGAGCAGGGAAAGCAGGGGAGTAGATATGGGTGGGGTGATGAGATGATTGGAGGCAGCTGGGTGGACCGGGCAGGTGAGTAGTAGTTCACCATCTCGCACGCACGCACGCACGCACACACATACACACATACACACACACACACATACACACACACGAGGAAACTAACGGGATGTTACACTATGAGGCTGGTTTATTAAGGAACTATGACCAAAAATGAGTGCTCTGATGTTAGCTAGTTTTTCCACTGGATGCTTGATGGAACAAGTTTGAGAGAATCAGTTATTTTAATCCTTAAAAGGGACCCCCCCCCCCCCTCCCTTCTTAGTGTGAGTTGCCTAGTTTTGGAGCTATCCGCCTTCTCTTGCTAGCTCAGTGGTGCTAGGTGAACTAGCAGCATCGAGCGTAGATGCACGCTTCCTTCTGCACGGTAATTCGGTTGGCGGATGTGCTTCGGTAGAAACAACATAGTTCCTACATGAAACTGCTCACAATTCTGGTCTGTGGAATATCTTGAATAACGTCCTCATGGACGTCCTTCTGGAAAGAGACATTGATTTTTTTCAAATATAAGTTCTTGGCGCTTTGAGCACAATAAGATGAGTGCCAAATAGTTCCATTATATTCGAAGAGAAAGCAGACATCTCTACGACCGATACCTCCAAAACTAGGCAACTAGCACCAAAAACAATCTAGAATGGTAAATGGCACCCCAGGTAATAGGACAATTTTGGGATGAACTGTTCCTTTTAACATTTCATTAAATTGAGGGATTCACAAGAAACATCCTGGTATCCAACACCTCTCACTGTGCCCTGCTGTTGTGTGGAAAACTACTCACACTGTGCGGAACGAAATCAGATCAGTGGTTGCTTATGGCATCATGGAAAAAGACTAATTATTGACTTCTTAATTGAAACTATGTGGGTTTGTTTGTGTGGCTGGGCTGTAAACAGATACACTGCTTGATCTTCTGCTGTATTTCAGACAGAGTGGCCGCTCAAGGAATGTTTACTGTGTAATCTCTTTATGATTTTAACCGTAAACTCAAAATCCCGGTGTCGTAGTTGTAATACCTGCCCTCCTCTCCCCGTTACGGAGAATATCCAAATCCCACTCAACAACATTAATACCACAAAGAAAACCAAGCTGCACCCGCTTTGGAACTTGTCATACTCAAGACTGTGCCAATCATAGTAAATATTTGGGTCACAAATAGCTTTCAGAGATTGAAGTTCTGTCACTACAAACAATCTCGTTTCATGAAAAGCCCTCTGTCATTCCCATTCCTTCTTCTATTTAAGCTGGCATCTTGAAAGCTGAGTTCCTGTCAAACAAATCATTTGTTTGACACTTGTTTCAATTCATGCACAAATCCTTAACGATTAAGGACTTTTTTTTCTGAGAACTGGTGAATCATTCCTCCGATTCCAGCTTCTGTCCCACAGTTTTCTTTTGCTCATTAACCAGCCTTGGAGCTCTGGTTATGGTGTAGGTACAGCAGTGGTTCATAATGACGCTTTCAATGACTCGTTTATCTTTCCGGGTTATTTATCTTAATTAATTTAACTTAATTTATCTTCTAAAAAAAGATGAAAAAAAAGATGTATCCAGTACATTATGTGAAAAAAACATTAATGTCTACTCACCATTTCAAGCATTTCTCAGTTTCAGACTCATTGAATTTGTTTATGACCATATCTAAAAAACAAAAAGGTCTACATGTCCCCAGCTGGACAGCTCATCATAGGCATTTGAAAGTAAATGCTTACACTCCAAAAACAACCCACTTACGTAGAAGCAGTAATTCAAGTTGAGGCTGAATGTCTGAGTGTTCGTCAATGTGTGTCTGACGGAAACACAGTATAATGCCGTCGCAAGTTTGTAAGTGCTTCTAAATGTACGTGTGCATGGGAGACTTAACTTTGGTGAGCATTTGACAATTTTAAGATCATACCGTCAGTCTTTTTTATGAATTTAACTTTGTGACACTCATTATATTTCAGAAGTACATGTCTAATTTTCAGAGAATGAACAGGATGATTCAGGTAAAACGAAGACAATGAGGAAGAAAAGGGAAAGAGAGACCTACCATAACATGAGGGAGAGTGAGCATAAGAGGGACTAAAAAGCAGACGCAGACTCTTCTTTTGGCAGAAATATTTCTGACATCTCCCCATAGCTTCATCTTCCACAGTTCTAACTTTAGTCAGAATCAGTTTGTTCTTTACGAGAATGACGAGTTCCTTAAGTTTCAGCATTTCTCCAGGCTACTACACTCAGAGGGATCAGTGATCACACAAACACATTTCCATCTCTGACAAAGTATGTGATGTCTCCTTTTCCTTACCCGCGAAAAAATGTACCTCATTACAAAAGCTCTTCACAAGTGTTACAGACGTGTACGACAGAGACAGAGACAGAGAGACAGAGAGAGAGAGACAGAGACAGAGACAGAGAGAGAGAGAGAGAGAGAGAGAGAGAGAGAGAGAGAGAGATTCTTAAACTTGGCAAACTTCCAGGTCTTAAATGCCGTTCAGTGGCAGAGAGAGAGAGAGAGCGAGAGCGAGAGCGAGAGAGAGCGAGAGCGAGAGAGCGAGAGAGAGAGGTTATAAATGGGCGTAAGTGGGGGAGGGCATTCAAATCTGTGGATTAAAAGAATGAAACTTTATGGAAGCTTTTTCCTCCATAGGCAGTTATATCAACTTACAGTAGCAAATTACATATTATGATAAATATATCGTCATGCCTTCCATGAAAAAGGGTATTTGTATTACTTGAATGAGAAATACCCTATTCATTTCTGTACTATATATGACTTCATCCTACCGAAAACTACATTCACATTCACTTGTAGACGTTGAAAAAGAATGCATTCTCATTGTTAAATAAATATATTGTCTTGTATCTAAACCAATGTCCTTTCCTGCCGTAGCTTTTACTGCGGTCCAATTTCAGTGTCTTTTGTTATCAGGATATTATAATACACATAAATTCATTTTTACCAACAACATTGCAGAGAAGGACATGGTATTTGATTTTAAGCCCCGAGTGCGAGGGAAGCCCGTATGTAGCCTGAGAGGTGAATCCCAGAGCAGGAAACAGTCCGAAGGCACTTGCAGCTGCTTTATGCTAGGTTGTTGTTGAGAGTACTTCTTTCAAAACGGATAATAGTGGCTGGGCAGTGAAAGGACACCATTTAGAAATACTCTAGTGAGTCACTGAAAGTATAACAAGGGTGCCATGGGTCACCATTGAAAACTTTCCCCCGTGAGCACACAAGAACATCAATAATGGATGATTCTGCTAAACCACTACCACTGTTTTAAAAAGACATACTTTCTGCGATATCTGTGAATGGCAGCTGGTTAAGGTCAGAGAAAGATTGAGGTTGTGGAAAAGTAAACTGGTGAGGTAAGAGTAGGGTTTGGCAGCTAAAACACGTTGGCTAAGGTTAGGGGAAGATCTTGGTTTGGTTTATGAAAAAGAAAACTTTAATTGCATATGTGCATATATGCCCATCTACCATCCTGACCTGCAATTTGATGGGTACTGGACTAGGAAATTACAACCTTGCATTAATATGTCTATGAAACAAACAACCCTGCACAATTACCACAGCTGTAGGCGCTTTCCATTCTCTACAATTGAGAAATGTTGATCAGCATGTTTTGTATTTACCATGAACTCAGCAGTACAGTTTGCTGACTGACATGTTTTCCAAGTTTTTTTGATTGTAAACAACCTTCCATACACACACACACACACACACACACACACACACACACACACACACACACACAGGTCAAAACATCATTTCAGGTAACAAAGACGGCAACAAAAGTAACAGATTTTTGCTCTAAATGCAATTTCACTCATAGTCATGGTGTTTCAGGTCCCTATTCCACTCAAATGACAATACATAGTGTGGGTTGTGGGGGTAGGGGCAACAAACAGGTCTGCAACTCATCCAGCTTCCTCCGCCACAGATTAGGAAAAAGTAATTTAACAGTCTTTGAAATTAGTTGGACGGACAGAAAGCTGATTAAGGTGCAGACTTCACTTTCTCGACCTATTGAATTCATGGCACGATTTCCACCGTCATTTGACAAATGAGAAGGCTTACGTGTCGGAAAGATGTGCGTGCTGTATGAGCTTACGCTGATATGGAAAGACACAAACGTTTCAGGCATGCAAGCCCACACACACACACACACACACACACACACACACACACACACACACACACACACACACACACACACACACACACACACACACACACACACACACACACACACACACACACACACACACACACACACACACACTTCACCTGTTTGGCTTTTAATTTCCACGTACTTTTTACAGGCCTTTCCGCACGCAGAGTGATGATTCAGATAAAGAGAGGCGGACGGGAAGGAAGAGGGGGATGGATGGAGGGAGAGAACCAGATGAAGAAAACTCTAAGACTCTCTTGCTGTCCCCCGCCTTCGCCCTCTCTGCAGGCTCTTACCTCCTGTGGCTCTGCTGCTCCCGGGAGACATGAGCTGACATCAAAAGTGATGCTAAAATGTACCGCCGCGCGCACACACACACAGAGTAATATTCACCTCCTGTGCTCCGCTACCCTCCATAGACATAAGCTGATTACTCCGAAAATTGAAAGCTCATATGCAGACGGTGATTCATATACTCATATGCGTTTGTAGATGCACACATACAGCGACACAAACACACTCACAAACATGAAAATGTTTTGCTGACAGAGAAACAGACTCATGTTGTGTATTACCAAAAACTCCTTATACTTCTCTCTCACTCACACTCACACACACACACACACACACACACACACACACACACACACACACACACACGTTATGTCATTCAGGCTGAAGATGAAAGACTTTAAATTAAAAGGCTCTGCATGAGTCTTCCCTCTCTCCACAAATTGTTCTCTCCCTCTTTCTCCGTCTATCCTGACTATCACAGTCACCAACTCAGAGATGGCGATGTGAATTCTGGAATAAAATATAATGGGCTCTTAATAAGATAACACTCAACAATAGCTATAGTTATTCTTAAAGTTCCACCAAGCAATTTCACAGTTTGGTGGCCTCAAATGGTAGCAGGGAGATATATGTTTAGGATTTCAATACCCTATAAGTCAATAATAAACTCTTCTGTGTGGCAGAAGCGCTTTGTGATACAGACACAATGACAGATTTGTGATTGGCCAATAATAGAGGTTACTCTCACATATATGAGGGAAACTCAAGGTATAAGCTTCCCTGTCTAAGAAGATTTCAACATTATTAATCAAGATAGTTAAATCAGTCCAGCAGTGATGTGCATATCTCTGCTTGTTCAAATAGCATAAACAAGGATGTATTTTAGGGAATGTAGTAATTACCAATACTACAAAACATTTGAGGCAATAAATAACAGCATTTCCTGCACCTATTTTTTTATTTTAACTATTTCAAAATATTTGTCTTCCAACATATTGATGCTCAACATCTTAAAGAGTGCATCTGTGTGAGAAGAAAGTATTTCAATTATGATGAAAGATGTCTGAGATGAGTCCAAATATCTTCCAGAATAAATTTATTTGGGTGTGCTTATCATCACATAGAAAATTCACTGAACAGTTGAAATGTGCCGCATTGTTTCATAAAGTAAAAATACAAAAATGATGGTATATAGATTTTGTTTAGAATTTCTCATTATTAATATTAGTTAGCTCTAATTCGTAAATGTTTGCATGCTAAAATGTTAAACTAAGATACTGAATATACTAAAAGTTAGCATGTTGTCAATGTAATTGTGAGCATGTTAGCACGTTGACGTTAGCATTTGGCACAGTACAGCCTCACAGAGCTGCTAGCATGGCTTTAGAGTCAGACCAGTAACTCAGGCGTAAATTCTTATCTTCCTCCTTATTAGCCACATAGCTCCAGTATGGATATGATAGATGTCATAGATAAGCCCTTAGGGCACACTATTGTATAAAATCTCCCAATGCAGGCCAGAATGCCACATTATATGGAATTCTAACTAATTCAACTTGCTGATATTGGTGAATATTCCACTGAAACTGTAAATGCCAGTGAATTACCTGGCGAATAATTAACAAGACATATACCAAGTATTTCATAGGTGCCAAAGGAACAAGATAATGAAAAAAAACGTTTGTCATGCTGTGGTATGCGTGGCCATTACTGCTAGCGGCTTTATATTATTATTGTTCCAGAGCTACTTTTACGACTATACCATACCGGTGCCATTGGATACAGCTGTAACATTTCTTAACACTCACTAACAACCGTGAGCTATGGCTATAATTAGTACATTGATGGACCCCTGCTGCTGAGTTATGACCATGGCTATACTAAATATTCTCATTAGCGACAGCCTTGGACTTTGAATGTGTCTTTACTGTTATTAAATAATTCTCACTGGCTTCAGGGCACTGGGCTACACCATGCAGGCTTCACAAGACAATGGCTTTGAGCTTCAGGGCAGGCTGAAACAAGAGTAATATAAACGCCACAAAATGTTAAGAGCATGATGCCACTGTGAATATACATCTATGATAGATTTTCATTTTAATTAAGTGTCTGTTCATGTTCCTAGATCGCTCATTCTTGTGCTCACTTCACTGACTTCATTGGCTTCATTAGAAAGATGACAAGTCTAAAGAGACTTATGAGAGTTGGTGATTTTTCAATCCAGCATTTAGTCAGTAAAACCCACCCACTGTATCGGATTAAATAAATGCAGAGAGAAAAGTTGCGAACATGCTCTCCATGTTTGCTGCTTGTTTTATGTTCTATCCTCTTCGTTATCCTTGTCCCAAGCTCTTCTCTCAGCTTGCAACACACCTATCCGTTTGAGTTATCAGTTGGGCTGCTAATGACTGCCAGGCTGTCTGCTGTGATAATGGGCCAAAAGTATGAGATAATGAGCTAACAGTGGACTCCTACACAACTGGGCTGTAACATACTTGGCTGAGTGCAGTGTGCTGTATGGATGTGTGTGTGTGTGTGTGTAAGAGGAAGAGAAAAAGAGGTAAGCGGTTAAATTGGGGATTAAGGGCTCAGCCCTGGCACAAAGACTTGCAGACATCATCACAAAAATAATTTACTTATATTTCTATTGCGGAAAAACACATTACTTGAATCCCAGTCCTTAAAATCAATGGCTACTTAGCCTAACACCTTATCTTTTCTTTTTCTCCCCTCTATGAAATAACACTCAGCACCTCCTACTCTGCACATTTTCAGAACACAATGATGTGATTGATGTGTGTGAATAAGGAGAGGAGAGTGTGAAGAGCCAGCCAGACAAACATTGTCAATTGTGCCGAGGTGAGCTAAATCAGGAATCGGGCAAGTCTTTGTTTCTAACTGTAAGTTAATATAATAATCCAATTAAAAAACAATCGATACATAACAGTGCAGACCTTTGCGAGATCCGGGACTCAATAACGTGTCACTTTTTAAATGCTGAAAGAACTGAAAGTCTTGGTTTCTATGAATACCCAAACAAAAGCCATAGTTCTACTCAAAGTATTGGAATGCCTGAACAGTAAAAGACTTTGCATGGTAACACCTGCACATAATTGCACTCTGCTCCTTCTTGCGGAGCTATATATTTATTTTTTAATCACAGCATGGGGATGCAAGCATAATTACTTTGCTGTTGCCAACTCCTAGCCAATACTCTTTTTTTGTGTGAAAGAAACCACATTTCATCCAGATCATTGTGGCATGAGCACAGACTCAAAAGAACCATCCAGTGCTGAATGACAGGAGAAGGACTGATGAGTAACTCCACTAAGTACCTCTTGCAACTGTGGGTCAGTGGTAGAGCAAGGTCGTCCATCAATCAGAGGATCGGTGGTTCGATCCCCGGCTCCGTTAGTCCATGTCAATGTGTCCTTGGGCAAGACACTTAACCCCAAATTGCTCCCGTAGCTGTGTGAATGATTAGTTATTATTATGAGTCCTGATGGGCAGGTGGCCCTTTACATGGTAGCCCCTGTCATCAGGGTGTGAATGATGACAAGTAGTGTTAAAGTGCTTTGAGTACAGTACAGTCCATTTACCAAGGATTGCAATCTTAATGTGAATAACATAATTAACTGATAATGTTGTTAACATGATAGTTACCATATGATGACTCTAATTAATGTTGACTTTATATACCATTCAGTGACCATACTCTCACTTATGAATACACTATAAAACTACAATAACATAAATCCTAATAGACTAATTTGGGATCTGAGACGTGTAGCCCTGCATAAAAAGTACTGTCAAAACCAATCACAGATAAGGAGAAATCTATTGTATTTTGCGTCAGCTTCTCAGACATTGGGGACTACATCAATTGATCCTTCGTTATGCCCTGTCCCACTGCTGCTAATCTGTCAAGCTGTCAGAGCTACCATGGAGCCCACACTTTCACTAACTGCCCTCTCTGAATGAATATTATTTCATTTTTGTAAAAATGAAAATTCAATTTCAGAAAAAAGAACAGACGAGGCCGTAATATACGTTTGAAGAATATATCCAGGATGTCAAACTGATTCAGCAGCAAAAACAGGTTAAAAAGATAAAGATAAAAGCTAAGGCCTACAGATCACAGTGTAAAAGTGAACCATCACATCACCTGCCGATCGAGACAGAAGACAATGAAATTAAGGAACAACAATGTTCCTGTAAAGCTGGGTAGGTATCTATTCACTGTTAAATAAGCACATTTAGTAAACCTTTAGTACCTTGCGTTGTTTAGAGGTGCTAAGGTAGTTAATGATACTCTGCTAATGTTAGCTCCACAGGTTTTTTACGCAGAAATGTAACATTTTAGAATTTATATTTCCACCCAACCTCTCTGGATAACGAGTCTCACTATTACTCGTGGCCCAGGCACAACATTTAACCATGACTAGCTCAAAATCCACAAAACCAGCCGTGGTCGGAGCTCGCCATGCTATGCTATAATTGGAAAGACTGTGTTTAAGGGGCGGGACTTAACAAAGGGTCAACTGTGTTTTGAACTTCATCCTAACATTATGTTACCCTCCAATTTCTTTCATATACCTTGCCTTCATGGCTGTACAATGAAATAATTAAAAGAAAATATTGATGCAATATTTATGTTGCAGCAATATAAATAGTTGTACTTTTCTTTAATCTGACTGATGTGGTGGATCAAAATAATAATATTTAATATGGCTGTCAGATTGCATCTGACTCATTAGATGTTTTGAGCATTATCTCAATTCTGTCAGCCCTGTTCAGCCATATAATCTAATAAAGCAAAGATACCATGAAATATTGGATGATAAAAATAATTTTCCAAACCGAGCAATGAGGAAATCACTATGCAAGTGCTACAATGTCAACTGAAAAAGACATAAGCCGAAAGCACGACCAGAGAATTGCAGTGGCGGCCAATCTATACAGAATATCAATGTTTTGTTGTTGGGCTTTACTGAAAATCCGTACCATATGGAAATCTCTCTGCATCTGAAGCTGCAGCATATAGTCCACAAGTGCTGTGAATACAAAGGTGCTGGACCGATGAACTGAAGAAAAAAAATATGGTAATATTTCAAGGTGGAGTTAGGTGACGGGAGCACGGTGTATGATTGGCAGCAGTACAAAGAGGAGAAAGAAAGTTAAACCCTACCAGGATGGAGGCAAATGCATACACGCTTGTGTATGTAAATTGTAGGAATGTGTGTTGGCTCTCCTAATGTCTGAAATTATGTGCATATTCATATTCATATTCTGCACCACAAATCAGCTTATAGCAGCTTATTGTTAAATCAGCCCTGATAGCTTGTGTGAACCCCCACAGACCAACCATGTTTCACTGCCTCCCCCTCTGCTGTCTAACACTATAGGCTATAGTTTCTCAGGTGGTCATGAATCCATATTATTCTATCGTGGGAGACCAAAAAAAAAAAAAAAACCTCTCTCTGTAACAGAGCCTCTGCTCTTTGGGAATCATACACTTGACTTTCTTCTTTCACCACCTGTAGGCTCGAAAGATGGCTCTAAAAAGTTTGTATGATGTTTCTTGTGGAAGACTACAGCAGTTCGCAGCTTGGATTCACAGCAGTTGAAATTGATTTCAACAATGAAACATAGTCACATGTTCCAATCCACAGGAACCCCTTCTGCAGTATTACCTACTTTTCTTCTGTTGATTGTCATGTTTAGTGTATTTCAAAACAATCCTCTTTTTTCCAATAGATTATTAAATGCACTGCTTCTGGCGGAGCTTTTGAGATACATGCAGGCAATGACGTGAGAAAGTAATAATGCATTTAGCTGTAGTGAGCAGAGGTCCAGTTCTGCAGGTTCTGAACATGGGCTGAACACCAGCGACTTGGATTATGTTGCAGGAGTGCTTTGGGAAGTTTCTATGGTTTTTAATGTTTTAATACGTTTTCGGAGTGACTCTGGGTCACCTTAGGAATTCATTGTAATTAAGATAGACTTGAGAGATATTTATATTTCAGCGGAATATAATTGCAGTAGAACTTCATATGTTTAGAATGGATCCAATTAAGGTATACACAAATTATTCATGATTTTTCTTTACTTTGTTGTCATAATGAAGGGTTTTTGGCAAGTAGAAATGTTCAATCACATAAAACGACATTATATATTATAAGGTTAATGTATCGGAGTATTTTACTGAGAAGACAGATGTGTTTGTTGTCTGTTAAAGGTCTCTCTAATCAGTTAGTTGGCCACTTTTACAAAATGTCTTTCCTTTGAGCCAGAATTGATCCGGAGAGCAAACTATATCCGGCTTGAGGAAGAGTCCTCTAATCTACAGAACTGCATGAGGCTCAGATAAACGGATCTGATATGCAATAAACAAATTATGCTGAAACTCAAAAACATAAACTCAACACAAACTCAACGGGATGATTCTCCTCCATAATATGACCATGATCTGTTTTTTTTTCCCATCTGTTGCTTACAGTATTGTAGCGGTATCAACATGGCGTCTATTAGACTTTATATGTCATTGTTCCTACCTCCAGGACAGGTGTCTCTTGTTCCATTTGTTCTGAGGAGTCGGGCTTCGTTTCCTGCGGCCCACTGTCACCTCGGCCTCAGAGACATCTGGTAAAGAACATCTGGGTGTTGTCATTAGGCCCAGTGTGGCTTGGTCTAAAGAGGAGAGAAGGCTATAGTTGGTGGTGTTCTTAATTGGATTCAAGTATATCATTCATTCCTCTTAGATATTTTCCCTCCATGCAGCCGAACTACCAACCATCCCACATGATTCCCCCAAACAAACAGCCACATACCCAAGACTCCGGTCTCCTTCAGCCCTCCGTACTTCTGCATGGCTTTGATGGCCTTGGTCAGGGCCTCCTTGGTCTGGAGCTGACCAGTCACTGGGTCAGGGGGCGGGAGGTAGCCAAACTTACTCAGCCAGTCCTGGAGGGGAAACAGTAGACACAGAGTTCAAGGGTCATCACAGGCATTTCAAGGACTCCAAGTATCCCAACGCCACTGACAGGGTCTGACACCTGTTCATGTTTACCGTCTTTGAATACCGTGTGTCTCCATGCACATACATATTGTGCGCTTGCATGTTGAGATTTAGCAAAGAAGCAATTGTGAGTTGGCATGTTGAAAATTATTATTATTATTCGCACCAGACGTAATTTTGGCATCGCCCAAGGTAAATTACAGGACCCAAAGTGTTATTTCACAGTGCTTGGGTTTATACATGTCTGTTGACAGAAATTACAATTAGTTGCTATTGATTGACGGTTCGACTTCGCCAGTCAGACTTCACTAAAGTTGAACTCAATACGATGAGAAGATGCAAATTGTGCAAATGTGTGAACATGCTCCAATACTGCAACTCCATATCCATTCGAGACCAATGAGGTTGATGCCAATCAAAGCAGTCCTGCTGAGCTGCAACTTGGAAGTTGCTCTTCTCTCTCTCTTGCCTTTTCTCCCATAAGACCTTACTTTGTCTTGTTTCTCTCTTTCCTTCATCTGTCTCCACCCAACCAAAGCCCCCTCCTGCCGTCTCATGATCTGGCAGCAATTACGATGGTGACACAGAGCAATAGCAAGGCATCCTTTCTGTATTGACAACGCCGGTGAAATCCCATTAACGGAATGATTTAGCTCCGGCGTAGCTCTCTGTTGGCTGGTATTTTGCTCTTTATCCTTGGCTGGTTTAATATGCTCTCTCCTCATTGTTCTGGCTAATAGGCAAGCTGCAGAGTTTTTATATAAACTGAAGTCTCTCAGTTTGTTTTTGGGGCGAAGCCAGTAAAAAGTGCATTACAGTAATCGAGTAGGCTTGAAATAAAGGCATGAATCGTTTTTTTCAGCATATATTTGATTCCATAAATTGTTACACTTTAACTTGAATGTAAAACGTTCTCTTTGTATTGATGTTTTGAAAATGTTTAACACACAGTCTGAAAGACCAACTAATCTTTAAAGACAATTGATTTTTAGATATAGTCCATTGTATCAAATGATGTACATATGTCAGAGGACAAGGATTGAGACCTTATTTTTATTTGAATTTAGTCTAATGTTGCTGATTATTTTACTAAGAGCTTTTCAGTACTTTGGTACATTCTAAAGCTTGACTGAAAAACTCAGGTTTGTCTATTTAAAAGCAAGGGGTAGAAGTCAGTCAAGAGTAGTTCATTGTCGGCACTGGAGTTGGTTGAGTTCAGGTGCAGAGTTGCTGGAAGGTTGCTGCTAGCTACCCAATAGCCATGGGCCTATCATAAGATTTATTTTTTTGACTCATGAATTTCCTATTGTTCTTTTGAAAAATGTTAATGAGTTTATTTTTTATTTTGATTTCTTTGGGAATTTGACGCCATCGTGACGGATAAAAAAAAAATATGGCAAGAACTTTGAAAATGAGACCCAAGTTGTAATAATATTAATAAACCAGACATTTTCTTTAAATCAAAACAAATTGAACAAAGCATATGCATATGCCTGTGTGCATTGCGTGAATTGTGTGAATGTGCATATGTCCATACAGACAAGAGGTTTATGTTCCTCTTCTCTGTAAGCAACGTGTGCTAGTGATGGATTACATCTGCCCTTTCTACACAACCGCAATGCCCTGTTTTCACACTCATAAACTTACCACATCAAACTTTTTTGTGGAGCCAGCAACTAATTTAAAGCCTGACATCGTAGCTCATAGGGGAGGGAGCAGTAAAACCTGCCAACGAGTTCAGTAACATGCTGAACACTTCTAAATTATATATGTCACTGTGTTTAGGTGAGACTGTGTGCACTTTCAAAAGTCTGCACACAAGTCATCTGAGTTCTACCAGAGAAACAAAAAAAAGATTGCTGGATAAGGAGAACAAACTTAAGCACACTTACAGTACAATAGCAATAATTCACTCTCACAGACAAAACAGACAGTGACAACGCAAAGATACAATTACGACCGTAAGAACGCAAACGATTTACAAGCACTTCAAATTTAATGAACTAAAAAAAATGATGTTTCTTTTTTCCTCGGGTCTTCACCCGAGGAAAGAATGATGCAGTTGGGAGAAAAACACAGAATCTTGTCTGTACAACAAATTAATTCTCTGATTAACAATAAGAGCTCAGATGGCTGCCATTTCTTTTATCGCTCATTAAGAGACACGAAGTACAAACACATACATATATACATACACACTGTGAATGCGCAAAGTGACTGTATCACTGTACTGCATCCCAAATGAGAAGCATTCTTTTTAAGCCTTTGATGCTGCAGTGGTAACTTCTTTGACTCAACCATTGCAGCAATGCTTTGATTGCGATGTTGTGTTCTGCATAAAATAAGAGTGTGGACTCTTACTTTCTGGTGCCAGAGTTGTAAAGCAGAACTAAAAGAACATTTTTGAATGGCACAGTGTAAAGTTCAACTACTGCTTCAGGCAACATAAAAAACTTATGTGTTTCTCTCTTTATGATAATTATTTCAGGAAGCTGAGAGTATGTGAACGAAAGATAGAGGAGCGCAAACAAATAAAAGTTTCCTGTCAAAAAATGATTAAGACTTTAAGGTCATCCAAAGAAAACAACGGGAGAGAAAGCATTCTCTTTAAATTTGATGTCTTCTTTTTTCTTGAGTCACACTTATATTACATCAAGCTTCTCGGCTGGTTGTTCTTGTTTCACCAGTTCCGGAGAAATGCAACATCATTCCAGAGTAATTAGTTGATACAGGAAACCTTGTTGTTGACAAAGATTAATGCACATTAAAGTGCAGAGCAAAATTGAACCGTGCCTTTCATTTTGCACTTCAAATCTGTGTCCAATTAACTGATTCAATAATGGAGCAGCGTATGACATGATGAGCAACAATACAACTGTCTTATAACCTCGCTCTGCAAGTGAAGGAGAGGTCAGTTCAGTGCTGGAATTTGTGTATATTCAGCAAGCTCAAAGAGATCAAATGCAGTGATCTTAAAAACACCATGGCTGCACATTAAAACGCAATTTGGCATTCATTTCTAAAGAACAATAAATAGAGAAAGGCATTCATTTAAAAACTCAAATTAAAAAGAGATGGATTACATTCTAAATCAATGAACGCCACAATAAAGTGTGGGTTTAATGAGCACATAGTCCCAACATTACATCCTCTCTCCGTTTCCCAAATGGTCAGATAAAGTGTTAATTTATTATCAAATCACCACCCATCATTTGTGATACTTGTCCTTAAATCCATAGAAAAAAAGAAATACAATACACAAGCTAAATGTTCTCCTTTCTGTCTCTCTCTGTTGAAGCCAGAGTCCTGGCTCAGCTGCAGACCAGCAACCCAGAAGCTGGTATTCAATGACTTCAGCAGGGCAAATTCTTGCTGACGTGGGGGCTTGACCCCATGTCCCAACTCAGGCCCAGGGGGTTCTCACCACTTAGCCTTCTTGCTGATAAAATGACCTTCACAGTCCTGGTAAATTAACATTCAGTTTTCATTGGTGTGGCAAAGCAATACCAAAGGAAAAATGTTCATATATAATGAAGTAGGGCTGCTAAAGGAAGTCAAATGCTGTTTTGTTACTGAGTTATATTCAATTTTAAAAGTTTAAAGGTGGGTTCACCCAAAATGTTCCCTTCAATATCTACTCAATTATGTGAATACATTTTTAAATGTTTTTTTGTTATGTCAAAGCAACTCTCATTTGCAAGCTGACTAAAATCCAATGACCATTGAACCCAAAATGTATTTGTAATTTTGCAAAACTACACATAAAAACAACAACAACAACAAAAACAACAAAAACGGGATGTTTCCTGGGTGAAAGTTATGAATCCTCCGTGTGAAATTAAAGTGCCACCTGCTCTAACTCAAAGACAAAAGTTTGGTGTTAAAGGAGAAGTTTGACATTTTGGGAAATATGGTTTTCTTGCCAAGTGAAAGAGGAGGAGACCAATGACATTCTCAGTAAATATGAAGCTACCTCCAGCAGCTTCTTACTATCAGCAACTGGGTCCCACATGAATATTCAATTGTATCCTTATGCTGGAACAATTTTGATTACTTCAAATGCTGCACTTGTCAATCCAATCTTATCAAACCAATGATGAGGACATCAACTGGGTTTTTGAGTGTTAATAAGTAATATTTGTTATATATTTTCAAATGACTGTTGCTGCATCATTCATATTTAAAGCCAAAGTCTCCCACATAGCCCCATCATTTTTTTTCCAGATTATTCTTTCATCAACTCTTTCACAGTCATGTTTGAGAAAAATGCCATTAGTGCTGCAGAGTCCTTCCAGTGCTCTGCAAAACGACATACCCTTGTTTTCTTTCCTCTTTTCATTTGAATACTGGCAGCTGTGCTGCATTTCATCAATCTGAGCAGCACTTTTCATCACTGTCAATCAGCTGACATTCATCATTTACTGTATACTTCGTGGGGGATGAGGCTCCGCTGATGCACTTTACTGTGGTACAATTAGACAGCCTCCTAAATCAAACTCGTCTGTTGATGTACTACCAACTGCAACAGCAGTTAATTTTCCTCAGCATGTAACCCCAGCAGATTAAGCTATTGGTCTTATGGCATCCTTTCTATCAAATCTGTTGATCAATGTGTGCTCCTACTTTCCCCATGTTCCACATACCTCCAGTCCCTTGGTTGGCTGATATGATGATCTATACCATGAGACAAAAGAAATCTGTCAGCTGGCAGAGGTTTTACTGTTTATATCAAGGTAGCTAGCTCTTCTTTGATAACTGTTTTAGCAATGTTGGAAATCAGCAAGCAGAGGCCCATTTTACCAAGTTTGCAACATGACATCACCTTCTCTCCTGTCAATTTAGACACGTTTCACGAAAACAAACACAAAACTTGTGAGCCATGTATGAGCATTGGAGACTCACATGTATCTACAATTTGCAAACAACAGTTACTTGGGAAGTGGGTTTTTGCTACCATTTGGTATCAATGCTTGCAAGACACTTGTGATAAGGGCCCCTGGCCCTTGTGGATCGGATTGGATTTTGGGTTTATAGGATTATTTAATTATTGTGATAAAGTACTTTGATCTCAGCAATTTACTTCACTGGATTAGCCAGTACAATCCATTGAATTTTGAGGAAATATACTGTATCACAATATCACAAACAAATACCTGGATGCCACTTTAAACACAAGGGAATCTTAAAAAAACCTTGCCACTCCATACGGACCATAATTTTTTAAACTTTCAAAAGATGCCCTGTAGAGTTTTCTTGTAAATAAACAAAGTTTCTATTCATATTCAGTGTCTCTAACCAAAACAAAGTATCCCTGTGGTCTTAAGATGGGCGGAATGTATTTTCTTCGGAATAAAACACTTTTCTTTAAAGTTTAAACCGCTATTGTTTACCTCCATTTTTATAGCAGTCTTCTTCTTCACTGCCTTTGTTGGCACATTGCTGTGTTTCTTGGTGCATTACCGGCACCTGTAGATAAGTGGAATACTGGGAAACTATTGGCAGGAATGTGTATCGAGTAATCCGCATATGTCTGCATGAAACCTCATGTGCATGCACAAAAACACAAGAAACAGGTGCAAAGCACAGGCCAAAAACTCCACTAAGTATCTTTGATTAAAATATGGTTTTAAGCCAATACAAGTCCATGACCCTTGTCCGAAAAGTTGAACTGTCTCCTAAAACAACTTTAAAACATCCTTTCTTTAAGTAAGCAAACTGCACAAGACCTAAACCAACAGAATGCGCATACAGACAGGACTCAATCCCTCCCTTTCCCCTCTATGGGTTACAAGACAATGGCTTCAATGCAGTGCCTACTGTAATGCATACCTGAACCTACTTATAAATATGTACATATAGATAGGGCAGGGCAATAAAGCCTAATCTTTTATCCAGATAGAGATCATTTCTTATCTCAATTACAATATATATATAGTCCTATTTTTGTAAACTCCTGTTTGAATTAAATACTAAATGGTACATACTGTTTTTAAATTTTTCTACCATGTCCCTTTATTAATACAATTCATATTGACCAGCCGGGGGACGGTTAAGAGTAAAGAGTGAGGAGTCAAATGGCGGAGATGATATTATTTTTATAGAAAAAAAAATTATTATTCTGGCAATAACCTATGTTTAAAAGAATGCACACAAATACACAGTAATCAGTTTAAGAAAATAGTATGGCTTAACTACACGGGGGTATTCTCATAAGCAGAATCCTTGAATCATAGGACCCGCAGAAGTTGAACCATACAACTGAATTGATTAATTAATTAAATCCTGCACACTGCTGTTGGAAAACACTGCCCACAATTTATTTGAACTCACATTTGGGTTCCAAGAGAACACTTGAAAATGATTTGCCACCATTATTGTGCAGAAAGGACCCTGTCCTGAGCTGTATGCACTATTGTTTTCTGGGGCAATGGAACTTAAAGGTTGGAGAAGCTGGTGACTGGAAGGTTGCCAGTTGGAATCCAGTTTGTTAATCGCATTGAACTAAGTGGTAATGTAAAGTGTAATGTAAAAACAAAACCACAATTCCCTAATGATATTCCGGTTTTATTTCTCCAAAGTATAAAAACTAATATGAAGAAAATGTTGTGTTGTTGAATTTGTCGGCTAGATGTAACACTTTTTGGATAATACAAAAAACAATATTATATATACTTTGATATTAAATTATATTCATGTGACAAACCAACTCTCTTCCAAGGACTTCTTGACAATAATATATGGAGAGAAATTCTGTACCATACGATACTTCAGGATACAATTCTAGAAACTAGTTTGCAAACAACCAATTTTGCAAATGTGTGTGTACAGCATGGAGATAGTTGATCACATATTTTAATTCCCTAGAATACAGTACCTTCTTCCTCAACATGCAACTCATTAACTCAATTATGCAAACATAGATACTTATGTACTGACCCAAGAGCTCATGCATACACATTACACAAACACACACTCAAATGTTTTATTTATATCCACACCAAGAGAGTTCGCAGCGGGACATTAACATATGCTGCACACATATTCTGCTTTTCACTTCCTCACAAATACACACATAATTGAGGCATTGGTATTATGGGGTTTGACATACTCCCAGTCTGTGCTGCAGTATCTGAATGTGAAGGATAATTTATCTCTGTAATCCTGAGCCCTGCTCCCTGTAATCCTTTAATACAGTAAAGTCTGGAGTAGAACATTCATAGAAAATAAATAAAAAAAAACATTCAGACTGAAAGAATATATAGACAGCTATAAAGAAAAGCAGGGCCTACATATAGTTTATGGTATTTATAGTATGGCATTATAATATGTATATATAAAGCTGGTTAGTGATGGGAGGAAGCCCTATTCGACAAAGAAAATTACCCAGACCGTTTGCTGATTAAATGATATTTTAAATGACTTGTTTCTCAACAGCAACTTGTGTCTGTGGACACAGCAAACTAAGTGAGTGAACTGCTCACCGCCTTTCTGCAACAAAGCTGATATGCCAGACAAGGACAAAATAGATCTGAGGTAGAAAGCCAAGTTTCATGTGTTTGAGACATTGATTAATGTGGGCGCAGATTTGAAGCGTTGATGAAGTGCAGATACATCAGTGTAGCGTTTGAAACGTGACGGATGAGACGATGAGGAAGTGTGTGGGTGTGTAGGCTCGAGGAAGGACAAGGTAGTGTTTGGTGATTTAATAAAATGTTGCTTCTAGGTGTTTTATTAATAGAAAGACATTTTAAATGTCAACGTGTATTTTTTTTTTTTTTAAATCAGGAATTGTTAATAGTTTTTGTAATTAGAAAGGAAGAATAAAAGGTCTTTGGGGAACTATCCAAAATGTTCTTTTTCAACGGCAGCAGAGTGTCTGTGTTTGATTGATTAGCTCTGGTGCAGAACACTGGCTAAGCTAAGGGAACTAGAGGAAACTTGCGCTGCTTGCTTACAAGCAATAGCTGGACAGCATGTTGTGAGCAGTGGTACTGAAGATTATGGACCACAAGTGATCCTTTCAGATAGGTTTACACCCCGTTTAACGTAGCTGAGCAGATAATTAGCTATCTGGCCAGCGAACTGATGTTAGCAGTGCATTTCCTTTTTTTTTGCGCACACAACTTTATGCAAAATAAAATAAAATAAAATAAAGGGGGCGCCACAATGAAACCAAAAATATAATAGATGAATTTAAAACAAGCTGAGACTGAGAGTAAGCCCACTGTGCCACTCCTTACCAGATGGTTGTGATGCACATTGTTTCTTGTTTACCAACAGAAAAGAAGAGGCTGAAGAAAAAAAGTAGCCATTTCTTTCTGGCATTCAGTGTGCACAGAGATCTTGGTAGAAAAAGAACCTGGGAATGTGTGAACGCAAGTCACTTTGAAAAATTTGCCCAGCTAATTAATGTTGAGGCAGTGCTACGCTAAAGGTAAAGGTCTGTGCCTCATTATCTTTTTGACAACTTTATTGACACTCCTCTTGAGCAATTTTCACACTTGCATCAGCCTCCGCAAATATCCACTCATCTCTCAGCCTGTTTCTGTGTGGCTCTGGCAGACTCGCAGGTCAAAAGTCACTGTTGTTTAACTTTGACCTGCAGTTAGAATAATGACTCCTCCATTTTCATACACAAGATGCAGTTATTTTTAATAGAGTACTGTACCATCACCCAATATCACACTACCAGACTAAAAACACTAAGCTCAACATTCGATGACTAGCTATGTCAGTTCTGTGACTTCACAGCCTTCTCTGGTCCTTTAATGAAATTCTGTCACACACACGCACGCACGCACGCACCCACCCACCCATCCACGCACAATGATTTCTGTGACTATGGTATCACCACGGAAACATCTCTCAAAAGTGGAATCTGTTTTTTCCACCGTGGACATGGCCTCACACAGTACCTCCCTGTTTAGCCCAGATGAACAGCTGCTGAGCCCCTTCATCTTCAGGGACAGGAAATGAGTGACATTCAACCTTGCGACCTCACTGGCTCTCAAAGGGTCGTAAAGTAGCACGGACAATTATATTGGGATTTTCACCATTATATTATACAAATATTCAGGCTGAGACTGGCAATCTGGCAATTCTGGCAAATGGCAGATTGGCTAGCCCACCAGCAATGTTGGAAAAAAAATGTATTGACTTGTCGGCCGCAGCCCACTCAGTGTTGGAAAAGCCAATCTGATTAAGGGTTACACGGTTCTTAAATTGTGAATAGGCTACCTATACGACGGTCGTCACCCCCCCACCCCTTGAAGTGGATCAATTGATGTAATGTCAGCGGTCATGCAGGAAATAATCGCATGAAATCAAGACAGAAAAAGCAGAAGTGAAGGAAAATACAGATTAAATGATCATAATGGACCAAATATTCAAAAAGGTGAAGCGGAACAGGTCAAGGAGAAGAGGAAAAAAATATCTTGAGGCTGATCCTGCAGAACGTTTGAAGATTACACATTTAATAATCAGAACAAATGCTCGCTGAAAGTCCCTGCTAGCTGCAGCAGTGATAACAGTCCGCAGGCACCAGCTGAGGAGGAAAGAGAAAGAGTCTGGAGAGATGAGCAGCAGGAGGCTGATCCCACCGGAGAACAGGGGCAAGGAGAGGCAGCCTCTGCCGAGGAAGAAGCCTCCTCTCAAGGGTTGTGTCCTCCCAGCAAGGGATACATGTGACAGTGTTATCGGAGCTAGCATCTCTTATTTGTGCTCGAGAGCAATGTATGTTTTTAATGACAACTCGCGCAACAATGACAACAATTTTTTTCAGATAGAAATGGTCAGGGACAAATTTTGTTCCCTGTCCGACCCGGCATGTGTTTCACCTAAGTGCCTGACAGCAACAGAATTATAGGGGTGAATGCAGTTCATATTGGCCTGACTATAAGATTGTAAATTACTTTGTGGAAACTACATCTG
This sequence comes from Ophiodon elongatus, assembly GCA_016806645.1. Lineage (NCBI taxonomy): Eukaryota > Metazoa > Chordata > Actinopteri > Perciformes > Hexagrammidae > Ophiodon > Ophiodon elongatus. The sequence goes on along the minus strand of JACSYO010000694.1, from coordinate 54,064 downwards.
ATGAAGTGGACTGGACATTTACGTGTTCACTCCGAATGCAGTGGGTATCCATCTCTGCACTGCAGAGTGAACCTGTTACATTAAGAGAGTGTTGCATTGTGGGTTGCTGGGCTCGCAAGCTGAACTCAATTCTGTTTACGGTGTGTTTTTTAGGATAAGTCAGGCCCAAAAGTTTTACCGCAACATGTTTTGCTGCCACGGAGGAAATACGTTGCCGGGTGCAAACCTGTCAAAAGCATATCTAGATATCTTTACTGCAGAAATGGAGTGGGAACCGAACCATCACTCAAGCAGCCAAGAACTACTGTGGTCATGAAATATCATGATGATGAACTCAAAAAAAGTCACAGCAAATGTGGTGTGTAAGTTTCTGCTTCTGTATATGACTGGCATGCATTTGTATCTATAGGTGTATTGGACTAAGCATCTTTTCCTGATAAAGCTGATAAGCTTATTCTTTACCGTTCTGTTAAAAAACAGATTTTCCATCTAAATAACATATAAGGAAATAAACACACAGGTGTAAATGTCTCAAGCAATCATTTGCGTCTTACGCTGCGCTCGACTGAGGAAATTTCTCTCAACAGAATTTCATCAGAACATCCTTGGGCACAAAGATGCTATCATTATTCAAAGCAGTTGTAGCAGCTTCACATTTGATATCACCAGCTTATTCAGAGAGGGGTGGTTTACTTAAAGTGTTACACTGGGATGATGTAGGATTCAGGGAATGAAAGCTCAAGTGTGTTTGAATGAGAAACCATTCCAATGGCACATCCTGAGCGCAAACACAATTCACTGAAGAAATGCAGGATTTAGTCTCATTTGTGCAAACAGATGAGATCAAAGAGGGAGAATATAGGGGGATAGAAATAGAGGGGAAATTGGGGTGGACGGACAAGCAGCCTGAATGACACACTTAATCCAACAGAAAACTGATTGCCAGGCGGTAAAAGAGCGAGCATTAATCCATGCCTAGAAATCATCCCTCCACTCTGATGCATTTCCCTCACCTTTCCTCTCACTGCTTTCTACATTTCCATGAATGTGTGTGTTCAGGCTTTACAGCTTGAACTCTTTTTCAAATTATTTGAAATCCACAAACTGAAGAGAAAAAAAAGTGCTGCTTTTTTTTTTGCCCTCTAGACCCTGATTTATGTTTTGTCATATCTGGCCAATTATTTTGAATAATAAATGGTTTCGGGACATCCACTGTTTGAATTAAGATAGCTATGTATAAAAATTGTGTTGATGAGTATAAATAATTGAATGCCATTAGTGTTGGAAAAAGTGTGGGTTGTTTTATTAAGAGAGAGAACAGAACTTTCATAACACACAGTTTTACAGCAGTAAACCACAGATGTCTGTCCATATTCAGTTTTTCAAAGAACCTCATGTTCAAAAGCTGCACTCTGATCGACAGGCGACACCACTGACATTCAATCTCAGTCAGTCGTAAGTAAAAGTTCAATGACCAATTAAGTCAACTCAAAATAAATAAAAAACTTCCAACCTTGTTCTCAACAATCTTTGATTTCCACAGCAGCATTGAAGTGTTTGTCCTTGAGCCTCATCCAGTAACCCATTATCAGTTAACAAGCACAGATCAGAAGAAAAACACAATCACGTATTCACAGAAATACAATGAAAATAAAGTATTTAAAATCTCATTCTGCATAAACACATTCCCAATGTCAGTCGCAATGTTTTATTTCACAAGACAATCGATGCGTGATAATACTCTTTGCAGAAGTCTGACATTGACGTGTGTTGCTAACGCAGAACTCATAATATTGCTTTTATGAACCGAGATTCTAGTTCAAGTTATCGGCTTGATTTCCACAGACACATCTTTTTGTTATTTCAAGACCAATATTTATCATGTTTGCCATTTTTATGGATTGTAAAATGATATGATTCACATGATGTTGACGAAGTGAATGTTCAACATGACAGATGGTGTTTGAAATGTTCCTGCCTGTTACAGTATAAGTTGATCCTACAGTCTCCAGCCTGTAGACCGTTTACACTGGTTATCAAAATACATCTTTTTGGCAGGCAGCAGCAGAATCATTTGTGCTTCTGTTATTGAGTCGTAAACTGCCTATTGCTTCAAGTATTTATTGAAGTTATACGTATATCATGATTTTAAGTAAATAACTGGCAAATGGAAAATTCATTCATTCCACTATGTAAAATAAAGAGAGAATCTATCAATTTGACTGGTTAGTTTGTATGATGGTTGAAGAGTGATCAATTAATTACTTTTGTGTGTTATGAATAGTAAACCGGCAATCAGACAAAACTTTATTTCATTGTATTTTACTTATTTTTTATTGTTTTACTACACAGTTTTCAATTTCTATTACCAAAAGCATATTTTGAGCTGTCCTCTGCACAAGCATATTTATTTAACTGTCACAAGCTCTGAAAATTGATCATCAGTGATAAATGTTGTTGTTGCTGCAGCAGGAAACAACTTTTGGACGCATGGGAGTCCGCCTGAAATCTGTCTGAATCCACTCACTTCATTTAAAAAAATCTGGGTATTATTCAGTGAAAAGAAAAACAATGAGCCTCATGTTACTGAATGGATCTACAGTACATCCACACCATCGCTTTCTTTTTATACCTCCAATTATCCGGCCCAGTTTTTATATTTAGCACCATTTATATAAGATTTCCTGTTGATGCATAATGGACTTGGCAATGGCATTGCCTCTGCTACTAAACTAAATATGTGACAAAGAGCCTCTGTAAAAAGTGTGTGTCATGTCCTCTCTCTCTCTCTCTCTCTCTCTAACAAATAATCAGCAACACAAAGGAAGTGTTGGTTTCAGTGAGGTTAGAGGAGTGAAGGAGAGTACTGATGGCCCTCAGAGCTACAGCTTTTTTTCAAGTGCTCTTCTGCAAAATATCTCTACATTAGGTCTCAACATTATGCAAATTAATCTTTAGCTCTTCACGAAACAAAAAAAAAAAGATTTTGTCATCTTAAAAATCGTAAACAACTTTTTAGACCAAATCCAAACAGGAAATGAACTAAGGACACAGCTTGGTTTCGTTCCACTGATGTATTTCAAAAAGAGACTTTATTTTCAATTAGAAGAGTTATATATTCATAAAAGTTATTTCAGTCATTAACTATTTCCCTCAGATTGTATGCAGTGAACTGGGATTGCAGACAGCAGATTCACAGTCAGCAGTTAGATTGCATACACGCCACCCTGCTGAAACAATCACTCACATCACTTTCTCTCTCCTGCAGACACAATAAGCATATAATGGGACACGAGTCTGACTTGTTAAAATGATACAGTACATTCTGATGGACGTGCTTATTCTGACACACAGTTTACATTCCGTTAGGAGTGAATGTCATTTCCGAGACACATGGGAGGAAAATCTGTCCTAATTTGCATGTTTGCGTGTGTGAGAGAGCGGCATCAGGGATTACGATGAGACTGTAAGTGAATCATCTAATCCCTGGTTTAGGAACAGCTGACTACAGAGAGCTTCGACTCAACTACTGTGTTCCTAGAGGCAGCAAGGAGGAAGGAGGAGAGACAGAAAAGTGACAAGAATACGAAGACAGAATGACACGATGAGAGAGAAAGAAAAAGGATGGTAGAGAAAAAAAGATAGGGTGAGAGGAAGAAAAACAAAAAGAGTTCAGAAAATTGAGAAAAAAGTACTAGAGAAAGAGAGAATCTAAACGGAGGTTGGTGAAAAGAAACCAGGTTATTGGGAGAAACCAGGTTGAAGCAGGACACTGCAGAATATATTTAGATGCACTGCAACAAGCTCGGGCCTTGTTAATCAAGCATTTGTAAGCAGTTCTATAAAAAAAACGTGCATGCTCAAATTGCCACACCAAGCCCCATCCATCAGAGTGTGTGTGTGTGTGTGTGTGTGTGTGTGTGTGTGTGTGTGTGTGTGTGTGTGTGTTTAGAAGCACTCCAGACAACAGAACGCAACAAAACAGAAACCTCTGCCTGTAGAAAATAATTACACGCACGAAACACATATTATTCTAGAACTGAATCACCATACTTGTTAGATTGGTTGTCAAATAATAAAAAAGTGGGCCGACATATTGTGTGCAATGATGACTGGCCCTTCAGTTTCTGACAATATGACAGCGGGTCTTTTAGGCACCTCAGGAACCTCTCCTGAGACCGTTAATCCCTGCCTGATTCAACATGGGCAAAATGTGCTTTATCTGTGCCAGCAGCAACTCCCCTCTATTTTTGAGAGGCCAGCTATATGGGAAATGGACTGTACTTGTATAGCGCTTTTCTAGTTTTCCAACCACTCAAAGCACTTTAACACTACATGACATCATTCACCCATTCATGGCAGGAGCTACCATGCAAGGTTGCACCTGCTCATCAGGACTAACAAACATTCATACAACATTCACACACCGCAGGCACAGCTACAGGGATAATTGTCTTGCCCAAGGACACATCGACATGGATAAGCGGAGCTGGGGATTGAACCACCGATCCTCTGATTGAAAGAAGACCCTGCTCTACCACTGATCCACAGTCGCCCACAAATAGGGGAGCCCTGTGCACATTCACGTCCTATCAGCTCTGTATTTTTCCACTCCTGTGGCAAAATAATGTTCAAAAGGCATACACACGATACAAAGATTTATTTATGACAGACAAAATCCTGTATCAGTATCCAATCTTGTATATGTCAGGTCATTAACAAACTCCAAATAGAAGTCAGGATGGATGGATGGATGGATGGATGGGGACTTCTGGGACTGAATGAAGGAGTGAGGGATGATATAAGGAGAGAAAGAGATGCAAAAGAGGAAGGGGACTTAAAAGAACTGTCAGCCAGAGATTAAAGATAAAACAATCTGATTGAGCTAATTCAGACTTCCCCCTGCAACTGGAGCTTAATTTAGGTATACATTTCAGTGTCTCTAGTGAGGGAAAAAGACCCAAAACCTTCTTAGAAGTTCTTCATGGCAATGCACTGCTCCAAAGACCACAGACACAAGGATTGAATAAAACATTCCAAGTGTCCCCTGATAGTGCAGATAAAGGAGAAGACTGTAAAGTAAATACACACACAAACCTACAGACACCTGACATATAACTATCCCAGTCAAACTTTATTTTGTTCTCTTATCGGCTTTGCGCTTTTCCGTGTGTTAACCTGCGTGTGCTTCTGCATACGGAAAAGTTATCCATTTGGGCACAAAGTCAGAAATTTGAAAAGAAATGTAGGCTGAATGCAAATTTCTCTTTTTCACTGCGAGATCTTTGTGAAATCTCAAACTGCATCACAACGAAAAGGCCATTTATCATTAAATAATTATTGTTCTGTCAAAAACTCATGTAAATGTGTTTAATCTCTGTGGCCTTTACGTATATGGAAAAAAACAATCAAAAACACTATGGAAACCGGGGACAGTATACATCATATAGTGGTATTTTATTATTATACCAATGTGTATGTTGACTTTAACAATAACAAGATAATAATCTGTCGCGCAGAAACTGATATGGTATGTCCATCTTTGTAACTGTTTTCAAGATGGGATATAGACATGAGCATGTATTTATGGACCGCCCTTATATGCAGTTCTTAGAGCCAACACGGAAGCCATTAAATAGCTGCCATGTGTTACTATACCGATCCCTACAAAGAAGACAATGTCCCTCTAGTGTTAGCTGAGGAATTCCGGCAACTGGCATGTCTGCAGTGAGTATGCACATGCAAAAATACCCACACATATTATGTACATGCGTGCGTTCGTCTCTATATGTATGCTACTCTATTTTTAAACTAAACCCTAAAAGAGCATGGCTCTATTCAGCAAGGTTTACCCTAGTCCAGACTGCAGTTCACACAATCACGAGTGGCACTTCAAATTCAGCAGACTGTTAGTGGCTCATTATATTCCCTTGATCGCAAGTCGAGTATCAACACTGGACTAAAAGGAAGTGGGCTTAATTGCCATTGACAGTTGGATGGAGACATATCTTATCTCTGCCACCCACTCAATCTCTCTTGGTCTTCCCTCCCCCTGCTGTCGAATTCTCTTCATTTCACTTGGACCTTCAGAGAAATGAGATCATGAACACACAACGGTCTCGAAGTTGACTCCGCTGATGATAAGCAATCGTCCATTCCCCTTTTCTTTTTTTGTCATCATCCGCTCCGCTATGACTTGTTTAGAAGTGACAAATAAGACAAACTATGAGATCACCCGTGTGGCATTGGCGCGCACACACGCAATCAAGCATGCGCACGTTTTATAGCGACACACAAGAAGAAAGTGACATACGCACAAAACCACACTTTTTTCATAATTCTGCCAATTTCTGCAAGCAATTTCAGGGTAGCTTTGTTGTTGCTTTCGGGTTTTCTTGATCGTACTATTAAAGCAGCCTATTGGCAGTTCAGTTGGCAGGGCTATAGATTATTGTAGGCTTCAGCATGTGAGCCAGCGCAACACCAGAAACCACTGTAATTACAAGATCTCGTCGGCCCTTTGAATTGCAATGGCAACCAAAACTTTGATCTGGTCAAAGACAAGGAGGAGAGGCGGGGCTCCTCGGGTTAAAATAGAACTGTCCACATGGAGTTGATTTGAGGTTTTCTATATGGGAAGCCCCAGAGTGGGTCTGCTCGGGTAATGAAGTCAGTTCAAGCAATTGGAAAAAGACTATCGCGTGCAACTCTGTTGTGGCATACAGCACTCACTTGCCCACAATATTAAATGTATGACTTCTGTAAAAATTAAACAGAAAAAGGGGTCTATCTGATCTCTGCGTCTGCGAATGGAAATGTTTAAATATTCACACTTTTCTTTCGAAAAAAAAAAAGCAAATATACTGATGAGATGCAAATTGAAGTCCTTGAATCACAGCACATCATTGTACTGTTAAACAAGGTAGCACAGCAGAGAGAGAACGCATTTGTTTCTTTATACATGACATGGAATGCACATACACAAATTTCCCCAGAGCACCAAGGGCCTGTTTCACAAAGATATTTTAGACAGGTCTGTAGTGTTGGCTCAGTATTAACGTAGCCCTTAGATACGTCTGAAGCAAGTTTCACATAAATACGTATTTAAAAAAGGAATACTACAAAAGTATTCTCTCTCAATCATCCCTTATCTGCTGAGACCCTGCCCTGTGCCTATATTTTCTTATTTTGCTGTGTGTCGGGATGTGCAAGCACGCACCCAAGATGAAGCTACAAAAGTGGAGGACAAAAAAACGCAAAAATAGCAAGTGGACAAAGCTCGTTCCAACACGTTAGCAAATCTGGGGTTGGCTTTCATTTAATGCTGCCTAATGCTGCAGGTGGTACACTGGGCTGGGGACGTGCACTTCTGTTGTCGCTGACAACTTTAAATGTTATGTTTGCAAAGAGTAAGCTGCAGTTCCTGCATAGTAGCCTATGGCTAAAACTCATTTAAACACATCCTCAGGTTTAATAAAGACCCATGTTTCATTTGCCCACAGAAACTATGCTGAGCCTGACTGATGAGTTGGTTGAAGCACTGAGCCCTGCCACATTAAGAAGCCTCAGCATATCAGCCCCACTACAGGTCTGCACTGTGTTAAGCTTTTGTACGGTTGAACTGAGTTTTCCCAGTAAAATGTCCTCGTACCTCTTTAATTCTTCTATAACAGTACGATACAGGGATTTACGATGTTGGTAAAAGACAGGGCCAGAAACAAAAGCAATGTCTATAAATGTATGACCTGCTACTTACAAAGTGTAACTGGCAGGCCTTTCTGTCTATAATATCGACTTTAAGTCACAAATTTACCCAAACACATTTTGTGTTGTCATTGACAAAAAATGTCTCGCAGAAGTGTGGCAGCTGCCACGCATCAGTCCCAAACCGCAATGCTGCAGGGGAGGCCAATAAAGTGTCAGGGCCCTTAAGATCTTTGTTGAAATGGCCTCTAAGGACATTATGAACTCTGACAATCTCCTCAGAAACTTGCAACTCCTTGGAGAACTGTTACACTTAGCAAAGCTGCGATGACAGATCGGATAGGAGCGGATTGAAGGACTGGTTGGTTTCCACAGTATCTCCCTCTTCCTGAGAAGCTGTGAATGTGCTACATGCTGATATGCCTCTTGTGCTCTCTATCAAATATTATACAATGATACATTCTATACTGCTGTGCAGTTATCTACCACTTGACGTCCAAGAAAAAAAAAAAGTGTCCTTGCCCTGGATATAAGCCCCAAGATACGGACAGAAATGTCACACAGCGTGATGGCAGTGGCACAGCGGAGCTAAAAGTGTCCTAATGACCCAGCATGACACTGCAATGATTTTAACTAGCGTTTGGTGCTCTTCTACTCATCTGCACTCATGCCACAGCTGTTTACAACAATTATTTAAAATCATCCTGATATAACATCCAAAAGTGAACTCTCTCCCTATAACACTACGCCGACACATTCAAAGTAGTCGCAATGATATATTCTCTTTCTTTTCATTTCATACGTTTCCTTTCTTGACCCAGACTGGTTGATTACTTATTTTAGCACAGCAAGTCCTTCATCGTACTCGACTGTCATAGCATCCAGTTTTCTCTTTGAGCCCCATCCACCCCTGGGCCTCTGGGTGTAATCAGAAGAACCCATGATGTGCTGGAGGAAGAAAGCCTCTCATCTGGATTGGCGGAGGAAAATTGAAGAAGGGAGACTGAAAGACTGAGGGGACAAATATGATACTGGTGAAATGTGCACTCATGGGAGGCAAAGAGGGAGCTAACGAGGGCTGGTGGTACTGGTGCCGGGCAGGCTAGCTGCATGTGAACTCAATATTATGAGGCCTAGCAGGAAGGGAGAGTAAGTAGGACTCGTGGTTGAAGCTGGCGGAGGAGGGTGGCGTCTATCAGGCCTCTCTCTCTCTCTCTCCCCCTCCCTCCTATACAGTGCAGACCAGATGGTGTTCTCATTGAAGAAATTATGAAGCAAAATGAGAATTAGAAGCAGACTGGCAGGGTGTGGTTGTCCCATCAGGCCGCACACTTAGTTTATTTCTTACAATACATATAAAATGACAGAAATGAACTGTTCCTCACTGAAAGAGATTAAATGCCACACAGACATTCTTCAAGGTCAGTTTCTACAGGATTAAATAGTACGTTAGCTTCTTTTATCAGCAGCAGATCTGGTCTCCTCACTCCTCGATCTTATTACAGCTGCTAAAGCAAGCACAGCACTGCTTCCGAATAGTCCTCCAAGGAGCTCAGTCGTTCTGTGCTAGCTCAGAAAACAGCAAATCAGGGAGTTAAATTTTATGATGAGCAAAGTGCAGATTACATTATAGCTGTTATGTAGCAGTTCCCTAAAATGCTGCAATTGCAAATTGGTGCACAGCATTAATATTTTGGGCTAGATAACAGCAAAACTAGGAGCTTGATGCCTTGGAGCTGTGCTAAAGTTTGTGGTTTCAGCTAATTACAGTCACGGTGAACAGTAGTTACGGGGAGAGATAGATGCACTGAGCGCTCAAGCTCGACTGAGCGCTCAAGCTCGACTGAAAGCCAAGCGATGCAGCACCGTGGCCCTGACGTGAAATGGGGCTGGGGAGCAGCAGAGCTGGAGATCAGGACACGGTTCTGTGAGTAGACGGTTGTTTTTTTGTGGTCAGAGTCCCAAATGTATAGCACTTACTATGAACACAACTGGGCCGCGATGGGAGAACCCACTCAAACCCTCAGCAGCCAATTATCCTGCTCTCAACAGCTGACAGCAATTTCATCAAGGCAGGAGAAGTCTTATTTAAAAGTCAATCATTCAGTCACGGGGGAGGAGTGCGTCTGTGGATGGTTGCTCATCTGTCCATCTGTCTGTCCAACTCCCTTGGTCCCCCTAAATCCCTTTTACACTGAACCAACAATCGGAGGAAAATCTGCATCTGCCTTTGTTAACAAGACCAGTTATCACAGTCAAGCGTACGATCAGATTCGCTGCGAGGATGAAAACCAGTCACTGTACAGACCTTTTTGATCAAAATACACTCACACACTACACACTGTGACTATTGGTTGAGTCTAAAGTAGTAACATCTAGCTGAAACCAAAAGTCAAGTCGATCGATAAAAAAAGAATCGGAAACTATTTTCAGAAGCGATTTTTCATTTGAATGCTAGACATTTGCTGCTTCTCCAGTGTGAGGATTTTCTGTTTTAAAACACTGTAAATGGAATATTTGGTGGTGGGCGGTGCGGGGCCAGATTCAGAAGTTCTCAATGGGGAAGAAACAGCATGTGCTTCCAGCCCCTTTTCAGAGTTGTTTGTCATTTTTAATGTGGGGAAAAAACATGTTAAACAAAGTATTAATCAAAGAAAAGTATTTTTTTCATACTTTAAAATGTGTCTGGAGGAGCTTTTTTAAACTGGTGTAAGATTTGGTTGAAAAGTGAAAGCTATTCGGAAAAAACTCAATATCATTTAAACATCTGTCATTTTTCAATCTTAAAACCTAAAAAAGAAATCATCTTAATTTAAACCTGGAGTAAACAATACTTGGATGTCAATACCAAATTTACTTTTCTCCAAGAATATGTAAAAAGTTTGTTTGTGCTGCCAACCTCATTGACAATACGGATTCAGCACTCAGCAGCTTTAAGCCCCTTTTCATTGTTTTGGTTTGTAGTTTCATAAGAAAAAAATAAACTGTGGGCAACTGTTCTCAGCACAGGAACTCATACAAACCAGTCATACAGCATGACATTTTGAAGGGCAGAAGTAAACACATGGATGATGAGCAGAGTTGAAGACCTCAAGAGCTAAAAACACAAGTTGTTTTCTCCAAAACTTGCTGAACCAGACCAGGAACAAAACAACAGTGGGTTTCCTTCTTACACTATAGATGTGTGGCGGGAAAACAAAATTCCAGCGATGCCCACACTGCTCTGTTTCTGCTGGATGAATACGAAGCCAAGTGTTTGCTCACACACTCAAACAAAGCTTGATGAAGGATAAGATGGTATCAAGGTGGCTTTAAGGATTGCCTGTTCAAACAGCATTCACATCCAACAACAAAAATGATGAATCTCCAGTGTAAACACAAGTTTAGAGCAACTACTTTTATCCATCCATCCATCCATTGTCATCCGCTTATCCGGGGTCGGGTCGCGGTGGCAGCAGGCCTTGCAGGCCGACCCAGGCTTCCCTCTCACCCGCAACGCGTTCCAGCTCGTTCTGGGGGATCCCGAGGCGTTCCCAGGCCAGCTGGGAGATATAATCCCTCCAGCGTGTCCTGGGTCTTCCCCGGGGCCTCATACCAGTTGGGTGTGCCTGGAAAACCTCTAACGGGAGACCCCTTCTAATCACCCGGGGATGTGTCCTCTCCTCTTGTTGTCTTCTACAGCTGTACATCCTAACTACTACCTGATGGTTTGTAGATGACACATTGCTCCCCTCTGTGCACCCAAGTCCTAAAAAGTACCATGTGAGGGACGATTCACGTCTGCAGCTAAGAGGATCTGAGATCAAGGTTGTCTCCTGGCAGCACACATACTGCACACAGGGAGTTAGAGGAGGTTGTCCAGCAATAGAAATACCTCAGCAATGTATTTACTTACAAGGTTCATCGTCAAGCTTCTGTCACCAAAAGAAAGAAGAAGAAAAAAGGACACAATGTAGCTGAAGAGAGACAAGAGTGCGATGCTGAAGAGCTAGAAGTTGGATGAGCAGCATGAACATGAATCCATCCATCCAAATGAGAAATGTATGTTGATATTAGAGGCATTAAAACAAACATTTAATTAGGATGTTGTCTCAAGAGTTACCAATTAGGAGATACTTGATTTAGTGCTCTGCTCATTCAATTCCAAAGCTGAAATATATTGCGAGTCTACTGTACCCCATCAATGAAAAATATCACTTCATAGCGTTAATTTTCTCAGATACAGTGCATTGGGCTGATTCTAATTTGTTATCATACCATTGCATGTTTTATGTAATTTGTTCGGCAGGATCTGCTGCTCCATGACATCTCATTTCAAACGACCCTATTTTGAATGCAGTAATTGTTCAAACTTGGCATCAGGTGACACATATTTTGAAGGCATGACTGAGAAGAGGACATAGCCAACGTCTGATGGCTTGGTTTGTCACTGTGCTGGAAGTGAGCCCCGTTTGCCACTCAGGATATACAGTACTTTGTCAGCATGCTGTGGAGGAGGTCGATATTCCGCCAAGGCAAAAATTAATTTACATATATTTATTGCAAACCATTACGGAGATCTGCTTTGGAGAACAGGCTCCTATTTTATGTTCCATCACATTCAAACCGCAACGCCAGGCTGGCCCCGGTGCATGGGACTGATGCGAGGTGTTGAAATTCAGATCAAGTATGGGGAGGACAGCGTTCGCCTCCCTCCGACATCCAAAAAGTGGGGCAAACTGCCATCTCTGAGAGAGAGAGAGAGAGAGAGAGGGGGGTCCTGGTAGCACACCACTCACTATACAGTAGACTGTGTCCGTGGTGGTGGTATCAAGTGCAAAAACTTTTCACCTCCCCATGTTCAGAATGTGTAGCCTTATAAGTAGCAAAAGTTCCTATCCCCGTGTATAAAAATATAGAAGAAAAAAAAAACTTACCACCCCAGTGTCCAGCTGCTCGTTAGTCAGAGAAGGAGCCGCTCCAGCCAGAGGCAAAAACCACAATATCTGCACCAACAGCAGCATCTCCGGGGAAATATTCCTCATCCACTTGTGAAGCGCCACAGAAATCATGATGCCCTATGACAGGCGGATCCTGCGGGGCTCAGACACCGACCCCGACAGCCGCATCCACGGGGCTAAAATCACACGCCGACACTTGCGTAAAACGTGTCCGTCTACCTCACTGTTGAGCGCAAACACATAAAACACATTAAAACCGGCGGCGGTGAGATCGGTTAGGATTTACAAGTTTGTTTGTTTTTTTTCCACAAAACGGCACTTGTAACTACTACGTGGTCATTCTTCAGATTAAAAAAAAATGTGTGTTCTTGTCCTGTATGAAGTCCATCAGGGGTGATATCCCTGCAGCATGAAGCGCGAGCTCCTCTCCTGCCCGTGCAGTCTCGAGCACTGGAAAATGAAAGCAGCTGCGTGCGGTTTTGTCCTGAGCAGCGGCAGAGACGGCACGTTGACGCACACACGGCGAGAGTGAATGGAGTATTTGGCCCCCACGGATTCATGGGAAGGAGGGAGGGGGAGAGGAGGGGAGTTCCGAGCCTTCTCAGCCCACTTGAACACTACCGGGTTCATGACGCGCCTCGTGCGCAATTTGAGCGTCTCAAGGGTTGAGACCAAAAGACATAAATTGCCCGTGTTTCTTTATCATTGTTGTACGACAAATGTCTCAGTGTCGAGTGGTTTTGACATGCCTTGGCGAAAGACCCTTTTTAGCTTGCATTTTATTGTAACTTTATTGACACTCCCAAACCCCCCAAATAGGCACTATGTGAGCAAAATATGAATAATGAAGGTATTAAGACTAGAGATGTGTTCCAAATTGCTTATTTTTTCTTTTTACTTGTATTAGATACTGCAGATGCCTTTACAAAGTATGTACAGTTGCATGCAGTGTGCATTCAATTGGGACATACTACTTCCTCCTGACATGGCACTTTGAATTTGGACCCTCTTGAGCACAAAGGATCGTGGGTCAGAATAGCCAGAAAAGCATGCCGGCTTGCAAACTGCATACATACTGGTATTTCTTTTGGCATATTGCATTTTACATACTACGTGTTAAGATCTACTAAATATTTTCCTGGTACACTAAATAATATGCTAATATGGGTATTAAAATGCACAGCAGTTTTTAGCCACATAGCTGTCGGCCATTTGGTCACCACTTTGGTTCACGCTGACGCTTCTCTACCACTATCGGATGGATTGTCATGGGATTTGGCAAAGTCATCAGTGCATCCCTCAGGATGAATTGTAATAACTCTGGTAACTTTTCCCTTTAGCGCCACCATCATCTCAACATTTAAATGTGTCTATTGTTGTTTCAATACTTTGGTTTATGACCACATAATTGCAAAACGAATGGCCTTTACTTATTGTTACTGTTTTGTACTAATATAGCATGTTTAACTTTCTGAACTAAAATGGTGAACATGGTAAACATTATGCCTGTTTAACATTAGCATGGTAGCATTTAGCTCTAAGCTTTGTGGGGTCCTGGAACAGTTGTCTGCAATTTCACAAATAGTTTATCCTGAACTCCCCCTCCTAGTCATTGTAAATGTCTGAAAAGTAAAGCACAGAACTGACTCTGTAATAACAAAGAGCATTCAGTATGAAACAACAATCTAATAATATTCACATTCGTCCAGGTATAAGATAAGATAAGATATACTTTATTGTCCCGCAGGGAAATTGGTCTTGGGCTCCAAGTCGCTGCATCAAACAATACACTTGGCAGCATCCCAATACACATGCATGCATAGAGCATAGACCATACATACATGCATAAACATGCTTAAATACACATGTCGTCAATAGTTACGAATAATAAAATAATAAAACCAGGTGTGATCAACACATATAATGAATAATCAAGTCACAATATATTATTCCCAAATAAAACCACATCATATAATACTGCTTGTTGCTATTTAATATTTTGATGGCGGCTGGAATGAATTAATTTTTGTTCCGATTTAGCCGGCAGATTGGCATTCTGAGCCATCTGCCTGAAGGCAACACCTGGTATTGTGGTCAAACCTGCGACAGGGTTTTAAATGATAGAAATAATTGAGATACGGAATTGGCAAGAAATGTAGAAAGAAGGAGTAAGTAGCCTATTTCTTTAGTCTTGAAACTCTGAATGCAATTTCGAGTCCACTGACTGATTTGGGGTTTCTCTTTCACTGCCATCAGAGAGAAATCTCTAACTGTATCACCACCAAATCATTTAACGATTTTCTGTCCAAACCTCAGTTAATCAATGCCATGTGTATCATATTTGTCATCTTTTAAGGACATCAGGCCTAAAGATGTGAATCTTTTTTTTTTTAATTTTTTTTTAGAAAGCAGGGACAAATATTGCTACTACTATAACTACTGCCGCTGTAACAATAATACAGACTTTAAATTAGGTTTGTTGACAGTGAGCTTTCAAAGAGTTAAATTACACCAAATTAAATATACATATCAGCGGAAGCTAGGTCACTGAAGTAGAAACTACATATGTTTCTGAAATGCAAAGATATTTTATTTTGTACCCCTCATTACACTTCTATTTTCACCATATTTAAGAAAACATCAGAGGAAAGCACAAAGCTATTTGCTGAGCAGCAGAGATAATTATTGCATGAAACAGTGGTATCATCCCACTGCTTTCTTCCTGTGAGAAAAGACTAATGCACTTATTTATGTCTGTAGTGTTGCATAATATTAAAATCCACCAGGTAATGAAGGAACACACTGTGCTGACTAACAATCGCTAAGAGCTACATGCCCCTGTAGCATATTAACCATTTAATGAACCCACCTCATGGTTGATGTGCCACGAAATTGAAGAATCGGAATACAAATATGACTGAGTGACTGCTGATTGTTTTAAATTCACCATGCTCTTGTTCTTGGTAAGAACAGGCACATGCACAGATACACACACTTCCAATTTTTATTCAGATCCATTACAGCAGTCATTCATCATTGATCCGGAAGGGAAAGACATGAAAAATGTGTTTTCTGCTCAGCAGCATGAAGTTCGGCTGTCTCAGTGCTGAAGGCTTAAAACATCTCAAGTTTACCGCCTCCAGTCCCAGTTAGACTTGTCGTACAGCCACAATATTATGATAATTGTAGCAGCTGAATATTGTGTCTCATATGTCTTCTGGCAAAAAGAAGCTTCAGTCATTCAGTTTCACATTAACGGAAGGTTAAAACATCAATTTGCTCATCTCAGTCTGCTGTCCACGTTTTACCTGAAGTGATTCACTATCATCAGATTAATTCCAAGAGCACATTTTCTTTGGTCAGATCATATAATTATTGGAAAACCCATTGCCCAGTGTGGACATGGACTGAATTGAGTTAGTTGGCTGCCATTATTACACACGCATTTTAATATTTATTGCAGCATTTTGTGCCAAGTTGAGGTTAAAACTCAAAAGATAGATGAATATTGTCAAATATCTGTATTCACCATTGCTTATACTAATGTAGTATCACTTAGAAGTGACGAAAATGTATTTGTGTGGCTTCATGGGATTTTGTTTGAACATGGAGACAGTGTTGTATAATTGTAAATATGAATAATGTGTAATGCATTGTTGTCTTTTATGTTATTCTGTGTTCAAGTCATGAAGACATGAAAACATCTTTGGAAGGGTTGCAACGCATTCTCACTAAATAACAATTTTAAAAATAACAATATTTTTTGAGTAAGTTACGTATGTAGCATTAGTTAGTAAGTTACTGAACAAACGTACGGTTAAAAAAAATCCACTTTGTCTTTGTTTCACACAGCTCACAAACAGCGGTCTCCTGGATGAAAACCCTGTGTTTGTTGGACCCATCGACCTAAAGGGGACTATTGTCCACTTTATACTACGTGAGTTGCTCTGAGCGTCTAATAATGACACAGAAGGGTTTACATTGGAGTGAGTTGAAAGCAGGGTGTATCCCATACAGACACTAAAGGGTGATGCGGTGTCAGATGCCCTGGGTCACTGACCAAGTTATGGTATTTGATGATTATGGAGTGAGAGTGACCTGGTGGAGTATGAATGCTGCCTCTGAATAGGGACGATTGAACACCTTGTCCTAGTAAAGTTACATAGGCACATAGATAAAGCTCCTTAATGTATGTATGTATGTATGTATGTGCTCTGCATGGGTGCTAGATTAATGTGTGAATATACCACAATCAAAAGACATTCCCATCATTTACATGCTACATACAGTATGCAAATGCTATATTTATCAATATAGTATCATCAGTAAGAATCAACATGGCATGGCATTTCTCTATACAACTATAATCCACCTAATCATGCCGGAAATCATATTTGACCAATCATTTGGCAGAGTGACTGGAAAATTGGCATCTGTCTACATTTCCTTCCATATGCTCTCCATTTTATTAAAACAGATAACAGTCCACAGATATTTTTTCCAGTCCAGTCTGGTGCAGCAGTGAATAGTGAAAGATAAAGTATTTTTTCTGACACCTAAAAATTCAGTTTGTGGTGTTAAACATAGAGTTTTAGTTCCCTTTGGGATAAGCCACCAAGCATACACAAACTTAAATAAATTCTTTTTAGCCTGCCAGTGTGCATGAACTGTAGTGTAAATCATCTTTCCAATAACGCTATTTAGTTTGGAGGACTTGTCAATATCACTCGGACGGTAAAATAAATGATGGTAATGGATGAGTTGTAATTAATCAATGTTACACGGTGTATGTGCATGTGTCACTGCCCCCAGTGCATCTCCTTCCACGCCCATATCTCTCTCTTCTTCCTCATTCTCTTAAAGTCTGTCTCACCCAATCTTTCTGTCAAAGACTCACAGACCATGATGTACAGTCCCAGTAAGTCGTTGGGACTGCCCTGGCATAAAATCCATAGTGTAAGCACATGAAGCGTTTCCAGGACTTTATGCACACTTTCAATGAGTGGGCCATGCTTGGGGAAACAATTCATAATTAATGATTGTGTCTTTAAAAAATTGGGGACAGCAGAAGAAGCCAACAAGTGTCAAAAAAACCAAATATGCAGTTTTCTAGTTGCTTATTGGTTCTAGGGATGTAAAGGATGGATTCGGACTGAGATATATCAACAATAATTAGATGGATTGCCTTGCAGTTTTGTACAGACATTCATGGCCTCCGGATAATGAAGCAGACCGATCCTTTGAGTTTTTTAGTCTTGTGTTTCAGTTCTTCTTGCACTCTGTGGACAATTTTGCAACAGTATTTTTTATTTCATCCAGAGAACAGTGGTTTGGATTAATTAGACTCACAACTCATTATAAAGCTTGCCAGTACTTCTCTTCTCTTTAGTCCTCAGCAGTAAACACTTCAGGTTGAATTCTCTCTGAAGCTGCTCTGAAACAACTCCATGTTTATTTGGTTCTTACACCATGTGAATATACAGTGGCAGAGGCTGATCCATGCTCACAAGCACTTCACTCTAAGTTACACTTGCAGCTGTGGAGGGCACTCCTTTTTAAGGGGGAGGGTATAAATAGGCAACCTGTGGGACATTCTTGCCGCTCTCCTTCATAAGTAGGAAGCACAATCATAATGCATGATAGATGTCATGCTCACACGGCTGTTGTGTCTTACGATGTGTTCTCAGGTAAATTCAGGTAATATGGTAAAAAAAAAAGACTATTTCATATTTAAACTTTTAACTTTTGACCAACCAAGGTCATGTGCCCATTCTATGTAACAGCTGACAATGTGTTAAGATGGAGTTTAAATCTATATAATGTTTTCCCTTTCTCCTGCATGTTGCCTTTGATTTAGATTGTAAGTCAAGGCCAGTGCACGCTCAATCTTAGGGTTTAATAGTTAACTTCCACTCCACACAGGTTTCCATGAGGCTTTTGTCATGCTTTTTACCATCTGTATCTCGGCAGTGAAAGCAAATGTCCTCAGTACAGTTTTTTTTTATATTCGTACAATGCCAACTAACGCTCCTTTTTTCCCAAGGTTATTTGAAGGACATTTACCTGCATGCTCATAAATTGCTGTCTCTCCAGTGGCATCCCCAACAGTCACAGTGATTTAAAATAACGTTTTTGGCTGTGATCATGTGTTCATTGTCACCTGTCACTTCCTATGAGGTCAGTCAGGATGTCTAAGGAAGTTGATTATACGGGACACAAGAAAGCTCAGTATGGTATTTCTTTAAGCCGGGCTCAGACTACTGGAGTTTAAAAATCCTAACCTGAATGACAAAAACAGGAAGAAGCATATGTACTTCTCTCTAATTTCAAACATGCATACACTACAATATTTGAATGGGGAAGATAGATGTAAACAAAATAAAGACTGCCATGGTGCAACAACTTGCTATAGTGATTCTTTGCAGCAAGAAAAAACCCCAAAGCAGACAGCTAAATGGGTCTGGATGAGAAATGGTTGGGAGACGAGGTCAACATAGGTTGTCTATTTGATATATATATATGAGAATTGGAGGTGAGATTTTAACCATCAGTTTTTATATTATTGGGGCGGCCTGAGAGTCTGCAAGTCTTTGGGAGGTTTAAATGGACTTGGAAAGCACTTTTCTAGTCTTCCGACCACTCAAAGCACTTTAACACGACATGTCATCATTCACCCATTCACACATTGTTGGCATGCAAGGTTCCCCCTGCATCAGGACTCCATCGAACCATTCATACCCATTCATACACCGTACAACCTGTGGGAGCAATTTGGTGTGAAGTGTCACACCCAAGGACACATCGACATGGAGCCGGGGATCGAACCGCCGATCCTCTGATTGAAGGACGACCCTGCTCTATCCCTGAGCCGCAGTCGGCCCTGAATCTGCAAAACCCTCAGATCACCAGATAATCCTAGCCAACCGGGTTGAAGTCCCAGACCAGATTTCTCCTCTAATTGTCAGAAGGGGTGGATCTGGGATGGCTGACATTAGTCTCGCTAAAGCTAAGCCTTTGTAATTTCTTTCCACCTTTTGTATTTACTTCCATCTCTATGGAACCCAAAGGTGTTGAATATAAACTAGATAAAACATTATGAAATAAATAATAATAAAAGAAGGGCATATTGAAGAGTGTGGGCTTCCATAAATCTCCAATCCTCCTGTTTGACCTCTGTTCTGCACTATTCCTGTTTTCTGCTCAGTGTGGGACAGCAGGGAATACATTAGGATATCGTAAAATAAGATTTGATAATGGCAGTTGTGACTTTAATCAACAGTTGATTTGAATGCTGAGTCATACTTTATCAGTCACAATGTAATTTCATTCTAATCTAATTTTCACTTCCCTGTTGATAAAACACATTTGATAAAACATGTTCATGAGGCATACTTTACTGTAGAGATGACTTTGCACGATGTTGCACGGCAGCTGGATTCTCGTTATATCAGAGATCATACAAAAGTCCATCTTGTCAGGCTTCAAGTGGTGAGTTTGTATCCAGACAGCACGTGGCAGGACCAAACAGCTTCGTGAGAGGGGCTACTGGCAGCGACAGCCGTGGCTTAAGTGTGTGTGATGCAGCAAAAAGTGGTGACTGTTGGTTCAATCAAAACAACAATGGCGGCTCCTAAAGAGGTTAACGCAGATGCTGCTATAGCATCAGTTATATCAGAACTGGAGAGTATGTGTTCATTTAAAGAAGAGCAAAGAATGGCACTGTTTTCATCTGTTCTCTCGATTTACTTCGGCAAGAGTTTGATTGGCAGATGGTTGATCCAATCACCTGCCAAGTATCTTTGAAAGTGCCTGCCCATTCAAACAGTTTACAGTGACGGCTTCTCAGATTGTTCTGTGTGACAATTGTTCTGGTTAGATTTTTGTATCCCATTGGACAGTTCCGTTCTGCTCAGGGATTTGACGGATGATTAATGAGGTTCTGCAGAGTAAGGCAAGGGCCTGGACAATTTATGTCACTTGGTGCCCTCACTCTGGTTATGAGAAAGACAACAAGTGTCTGGAGGTATCACACATCAAACAAAACCCACATCCTCTTCCATTTCACTAAGATGTGATCTAAACCTGTTAGTAACTCTTGTTGTCAGCAGTTTCTTTTCTTTTCAGACATTGAAAGGCGGACGCGACATAAAACTGATGGCATAAACAAATGGGTGCTTCATGTAAAAAAATCAACAGAGGGAGGAAGCAGAGCTTGAGAAGTGCCACTTCAGTACGTGGAGTACTGTACTCCTCTTACCATCCCTCTATCTATAATCACTGACTTCCCATCAGCCTCTACTCTTTTCCACATTTTCATTTAAAGCTAAACTCATCAATTGTACTTTAGCCTGCTCTTACTGAGTGTTGGTCTCTGTGGGATCTCCACCGTGCATCCAAATGTGATGCGTTAGATTTATGAGTGACCTAAAATCGTTCAGTAGCACGACAAAACAGCAGTTCACAATAGCGAGCATGGTGTTCCCTCAATCATTCTCCCTTTAATTAATGGCCAAATTAATCCAATTAGGGCCCTGAAGTGGATTTATAGCATTGTGATGAATTATTCATTACAGGTTACAAATGATGTAGAAGAACAGAGGAGGTTGTACAACTATGATAGCCATGTTTAATTTATAGCTCTCTCAGCTTGATCTTATACAAGATGCAGCACACACTGCTCACTGTTTGCTGCCGAGAGGTTCTGCATGTGTGAAACGCACATTGATCTCAAGATGTGTTTGTGATTAGTGCCAATAGTATGATTAGACCCATGATTAAATCTGTAACAGCTGAGCTGCAGCACAGCATAATGAAATCTGATATCCTGGCTGAGAAAGGGCTGCATGCAGACAAGCAACATTACTGCTGTAAAATAGATGAATGTCCGGAGAATCTCCTCGATATTGGATAGTGAAATGAGAAAGGCCAATAGGTTGTGGATGCAATAGATGTGCACCTTTCTTCTGTCCTTGATAATCAGACTAGAGAGTAATCCCGATGGCTCTTCCTGCCCAGAGGCTCTGTGAGAGTTGTGTCCTAGATTGGAAGAGGTTCTTTGAAACTGTGCCTGGGGCTCACATGTCCAGAGGTAATCTTTTTCTTCTCAGCTTCCATGTCCTTCCAGCTACACACAGTGGCAGTAAACACGGCATGAAAAGAACAACTAGTTGATGTCTTTCTACAAGTTAATATTTCTGTTTCTGTGGGTTAAGTCATGGCTGAGATTTGTTTAACTTTAAACAAAATGCTACTCTGTATTACCTGTACGGACAGGCTCCTACTGTCCATATGTTGAAGTGTCCTTGAGCAAAACACTGAACCTCAAGTTGCTCCCTGGGCACTTTACAGCCCACTGCTCCTAAAATGCTTAGGATGGCTTAAATGTAGAGGTCACATTTCATTTATGAATCTATATGAATATTGAAATAAAGTTTAAAGTTTGCGTTTTAAGTTTAAGTCTAGAATTGCTCTCCTTTCTGCTTATACAGTATGTGTGGGCGTATAGGGTGAGCCAATTGACTTAATTTTTCAAATGTTAATAAGTGTCTGCACAGGAAAGACTAGTTAATATTGTCTGCTCTCCCACAGTTCAATGATGCTGTGACCCTGACAGATAATAAAGAGCTGAACAATAGGGGATGCAGCCATGTGACAAATGTTCTAGTCGTTCTGCTGTTCTCCTTTTTCCTTTTCATATCCTCCCCACACATCATCCACATCACATGATATTCTTTTTTAAAAGTTGTTCTGTCTCCTACCAAAAGAGGGCATTCACCATTATTGTTTGTTCAGCAAACAAGTTTGTCTTGAACTGAGCACAGCTCAGAAAAAAACGTATAAATGGGAAGCCAAAAAATTGGTGAACTGCTAATTATACACCAGACTCCCTTCAGTAATTAATAAAGACTGGTTGTGTTGCCAATGTTATTTTCAAAATTATATTTTCAATGGACTTTTGTATTATTCATTTCTGTTTCTGCTGTCATTAATATGCAAAATGCACACATTATTAATTCCCAGATGTGATAAAAGAAACCTGAAGATGATGAGCCCAGATATAAGTTATGGAAGGCAGTCATCGAGAGAACCAGGCAAAGGTTTTTGCAGCCTCAGAGACTGCAACAGTTTCCATCTTTATATGTCTTTTAGGGCTATATAATCTAAATCCCCAATGAATGCACATTAAAAGTTTGAGGGATTTGTCATTGTTACATTGAAAACAGGCACATGCTTTTGTTTCCAAGTTTTGCATGAAAAAGAATGCACCCTCTATGTGTAAATAACTATTACTAAATCGAGATATGTAAATAACAATTGTTAATTGTGTTAGTTTTATAAGGATATCAACACCAAAGTGTTTCTTATTACAAACATAATAAGGCCAAGAAGGCATGTTCAGGAGCACAATTAGAAAGATTGATAAAACCAATGCAGAAAAACATAAAGCTTTTTGGCCATCCAACTATCACACCACAGCTTCCTGTGAGCCCTTTGAAACCCTCAGAGCCCGGGGGGTGCATTGGCGTATTGAGAGACCTGAGATTCTGCCAAGTAATGACATAATCTCTCACAATACTGTGTTTCCTTCCTGGAAGAATTCATCAATCCCTTGCCAGGGTGTAGAATGTAAAACAATATTCAACAACTATGGAAATCTTCTCAAAATAACATCTCAGCTGTGCTCAAGCCATACTTTGACCTTTCCCCTAAAAATTTTCAGGTTTGAGGTCTGCTTCAATAATATTAGCAGCTTATTCTGGCCCCAGAATGAGAGAACAAGCACAAACTTAAAGCATCCTTAACCTTGCTTTGCTAAACTAAAGCTTGTCAGAAAGATAATTATGGGCCCTGGCATTAATAATATGGAGCACCACAATATGTAAAAGCTGTATTAATATTAGTTGCCACTGAACGGCATTTAAGACCTGGAAGTTTGCCAAGTTTAAGAATGTCTCTCTCTCTCTCTCTCTCTCTCTCTCTCTCTTTTCTCTCTCTCTCTCTCTCTCTCTCTCTTTCTCTCTCTCTCTCTCTTTTTCTCTCTCTCTTTCGCTCTCTCTGTATTTTCTGTCAGTTTTTGTATATTTGTCTATTGTGCCCGTACATCAAATCAATTGTGAATTGTGAATCAATTATGCAAAAAGCATATTCAAAAGAGCAAACCCATTATATTGTTCAGCGCTGAGAAACAAACAGTATTTTTAGCATCACAGATTTACCTTCATATGAACAAGAACTACAGTAATAAAGCAGAAAAAATAAAACTAACAAAGGCGCTAATAATCTACATAATACCATCCTTCCATTTGGAAGATTAGTCGTGATTTGGGATTTCATTCTTGCATTAATCTTCCTTGAGTAATTAAAGGAAGACTTGGATGCAAAGACCTCAGTTCTCAGAACAACTTTCAGCTATTTTTATTTGGGGTCTACAACAAAACACAATAGACTTAGTCCTCAAAACTTCTGGTGTCAGTAAGCCTCTCTCTAATGATACAGAGTTCACTCAAAAGTTTTGCTCAGACATTCCAGGTCTCCTTGTGGAACAATAATGAATGAATAAGCAGATTAAAAGAGCTTATGAGCACAGTTCTTACAGTATACAGTATTGTAAAGCAAAAGAAAACCCTAATACACATTATCATGATGTGGCCTGCATTAAAATGGTTATGTATTGTGAATATAGCTCCATGAAATAGGTGGAACCTGCTAATTGGGTATGTTAGTCCAATCAGCAAATCAAGGATGAGCTTGGGGATGATGGTTTGAGGACTCCACCTGAACTCTACATCAGGTGGGTAACGGACTTTTTCTATGACATTCCTGCTTTCCACTTTCATGGGGGAAAGCAGTAATGTCGTAGAGTTCTCATGTTTTCCATGTTCTCTAGGAGAACACATCCTTTCTCATTTTAATCTGTGGGGCTTCTGCACACCGCAGGACTCTGCTGACCACTGACTGCTAACAGCTAACTAGCTCTCCTGTTGTCAACATGAAAACATGTGCTCCTTTGTAGTCAGCAATATCACCGCTGAAATGTTTGATCGAATGAATTCAAACCACAATTGTATTCCTATGAACATAAACTGTTATTCTTGCCGTCTGTTTAGTTACATTAGCCAAACACATTATCAAAACTCCTCCTACATACATAAGAAGATACACTCCATTATAGTAAGCGCTCAGTTCAGTTGGTTATTTGCAAAGCGTTTGTTACATTAATACATAATCTCCTGGCAGAGGAAACAAATAGTAATATGTACATTTACAAAAAGCTGAAAATAACCATATCATGTTTTAGTTTGGTTAAATAACCCCAAACAATGTATGTTGTATCATTGTCTGGTCCAGAGCTACCAGTGTGGCTTTCGGTTCTTCCTGCTTTAGTCTTGCAGACAGCTCAGGGTTCACATGGAGGACAGAGACATGTCAGCCATGTTACTTGTGCAAACACATTTCAGGCTACGTTGTCAGCCCTGGCATTTTGTAGGCAAAGTCTGTGAAGTGCTCTGAGGGAGTGGAGAATGCTGCATCTGATGTCCAAAACCAGTGGTTCTTCGTGGCTTCAGCAATGTAGGATGAAGACAAAGAATCCTGCATCCTTGCCTTGTGTTGCAAGACCTCTGCTGTCAGTTCCAGTAGTTCCCGATTCTCCTCTGAGGCTCCCACTCTACCTGCTGTCTGTAACCACAAATATGTCCCCAGAGGATAAAAGGGCCTCTTGGGGGTCCTTCCCCGATAAGTGAATGTTATGATTATTGGTAAAGAAATGGTTGCCAGATTGTGTTTTGGGACCAGCAGCACAATGTTTTCTAACCAGAAGCAACTAAAACATAAAAGTACAAGTATTTTTAAGCATATAATGGCGAAACCCTAATCCATATGGATCAGTTCTAACAACCTGTTCACATTAAAAAATTGCCAGAAACCAGTCGAAACCAGGGTTTTATTTCCCCAGTTTTCTTCTGGACCAAGAAATACCTGGATTAGCATCCTCCTCCAGGATTTTACCAGGCTCTATAAAAATAGCATTTTACTATTCCTGAATGTCAGTGGAGAAGACAGATGACCTTTTGGCTTGAGGAAACCCATTTTAAAAGTTATCAGCCCATTCAGTTGTTATCACCACCATTCTAATGCTTCAGAAGAGGCCAACTGCACCTATGTGAAACTAGTGCAGTTTTAAACATGTAGTTAATGTTGTGTATTGAAACAAAACTAATTGTTTGAGTTTAGGCAACAAAACCACTTGAATAAGATCAGGAAAAGTAAAAAGAACATGGGTTTTGGGTTAAAATAAGTATGATTGTTATGTTACATGGATTCAGACCTTAACCTGAACAGCCATAGCAAGACAATTACAAAATCAGCCTACTATCACCTGAAGAATATATCAAGGATTAGAGGATTTATGTCTCAACAGGATTTGGAAAAACTTGTCCATGCTGTTATTTTCAGTAGACTGGACTACTGTAACGGTGTGTTTACAGGTCTCTGTAAAAAGTCAGTCAGAAAGCTGCAGCTGATTCAGAACGCTGCAGCTCGAGTCCTCACTAAGACCAAGAAAGTGAATCACATCACTCCAGTTCTGAGGTCTTTGCACTGGCTTCCTGTCCAACAAAGAATTGACTTTAAAATCCTGCTGTTGGTTTATAAAGCACAGAATGGTTTAGGGCCTAAATACATTTCTGATATGCTGCTACATTATGAACCATCCCGACCCCTGAGGTCGTCTGGGACTGGTCTACTTTCTGTTCCAAGAGTCAGAACTAAACATGGAGAAGCAGCTTTCAGTTTTTCTGGTCCACACATCTGGATCAAAGTCCCTGAAAGCTGCAGGTCTGCTGAGACCCTCAGCTCCTTTAAATCCAGATTGAAGACTTTTCTGTTTGCTGTTGCCTTTAATTTAAGCAGATTCAAGGAGATTAATAAATGTCTGCATTTCACTACTGTATTTTATTTCTTAAACTGCACTGCAACTTATATTCAATTGTTTTGCTTTTTAATGTTTTATTGACTTTTTTAAATGTTTAAATGAATGTTCTTAATTGTTTTTAAATCTCCTTTTCTTTTGCATTGTGTTTTTATGCTTTTAATGATTGTATGTGATGCACTTTGAATTGCCTTGTTGTTGAAATGTGCTATACAAATAAACTTGCCTTGCCTTGCCTTACATGTGTAACCTCACTTCCTTCTGCACTCCCATCATAATCACTATGGCCGGTGCCTAACTTTGTTCTCCTGTATTCATATCGTTGATCAACCATGTGAATAGATGATAACGACCTTCTGAACCCACTAGATAGATAGATAGATAGATAGATAGATAGATAGATAGATAGATAGATAGAGAGTTTATTAAACCCGCAAGGGGACAGTTTTTCACTGGTAGGTGTAGCAGGCCACCATCTCCGTTATTAGGGACTTTTATCAGCTGGCGGGAGAAACACATTAAATCACCCAAAAAAAATGAAAAGCCTGGATGAAATATAACCCAAGAAATAACAGTTTCACATACTACATAATGCAGAATACTATGAATCAGAGCCATAAGGATGAGCTGACCCTGAAACCACATGATTAACAACGACTACCAATGAAAGGCAGCTAGTGATTCATTCTATGGCATTCTATGACGATAGTTTCAGCTGGCACATGGCTTATGCAGATAACAAGGTTTAAGAGATGATAAAAGGCCTAAGAGATGTAGGGAGACTTCATGCCTGAACACATTGAGATTCCATATCCAACTGCATGCGTTGAGTTAAGATAATAATTGGGTGTTAACGTCAGGAACTACAATAGAATTACATGATAATAAATTATTATTGCAGATGACACTCCTGGGAAACTGTACTAGCTCTAACACTGATAATGTAGTTTACTACCAAAGTTGGTATAGTCAAATACAAGCAGTTTTACTCTCTTAAAAGGTCTTAAAACACAGCACATACTTTATATATTTTCACATGAAATTCATATAAATTATGAAATTATATTATGGTAATTCTCAGCTGTGAAGATACAGATACAAGACTTTAAAGAGTAACATTAGGGTCGGTCTGTAATGAAAGGATCTCATTTGATGTCTGAATAAAAATGTATCTGCATAATTGCATAATATTTTTGCTCTACTGTACATACTGTACAAAAGCTACAGGTAGGCCACATATGTCTAACAATGAGTTTGATTGCTCAGACAAAGCAAGTAGAATAAGAGATTCATCCCAAGACTAAATTAATAACCGGCCTCAACATTCTTTCTGATTACTTATTCATAGGAACACAGTTCAGATGAATATGCTCTCCTTTGAGCTTTCAAAATATTGCATTTTGCGCTGTGATTTGTCTCTTATATCAACACTAATGGAATCATCAGGGTGCAAGTAAACAAACTTCACAGCATTTCCCTGCTGCTTGAGAGGACTTCGCACAGTTCTTGGTTCTCCTCCTGTTTATCCGTCACACTCCAGATTGTTGCAGAACAACATTATTTAGCATTTTAGCATCTAATTTGGTTGAAGAAAGAAAAATAAAACACTGTACTGCAGTGATCCTTTTTTTTTTATAATTCATGTTCGTAGTATATTATGTGAGCAATACATATATCAACATGAAATTTAAGTCAATCATCGTAAAAAAAAAACATTTCACATTGAGTAAAGAATCCTGCTACACTAACAGCAGTTAGTTCCCAGGTAGCCAGCGGACTCGGCTGTGTTCCGGCTCGATGCGACCAAATGTGAGCAAGCTTTGGCCCATTTCATTTTTGCCATATCTGGCCCAGATTTAGTTGTTACAGACACGGGCCTATTCTGGCTAAGACATGGCAGCTGGGTTAATCGGCCGCAGATCAGATGATGCGATTACAAAGTCGATCATTGATCTCCGTGTTGTTTATATTATATTGTATAAATGATAGATTCTGTTATATTATATAAAATATATATTACTTTTTATTATATTATATCAAATATATATTATATTTGATAAAATATAGATTTTATTATATTATATTTTATAAAATAGAGATGTTATATATAAAATATAGATTTTATTTTAGAAATATAGATTTTGTTATATAAAATAGGTGAAGAGGGAGCTGAGCCGGAAGGCAAAGCTCGCAATTTACTGGGCGGTCTACGTTCAGACCCTCACCTATGGTCACGAACTCTGGGTCGTGACCGAAAGAACGAGGTTTCGGATACAAGCGGCCGAAATGAGTTTTCTCCATAGGGTGGCCGGGCTCAGCCTTAGAGATAGGGCAAGGAGCTTGGACATCAGGAGGGAACTTGGAGTTGAGGCGCTACTCCTTCGTATTGAAAGGAGTCAGCTGAGGTGGTTCGGGCATCTAATCAGGATGCCTCCTGGACGCCTCCCGTTAGAGGTTTTCCAGGCACGCCCAACTGGTAGGAGCCCCCGGGGAAGACCCAGGACACGCTGGAGGGATTATATCTCCCAGCTGGCCTGGGAACGCCTCTGGAACGTGTTGCGGGATGAGAGAGAAGCCTGGGTCGCCCTGCTAGGCCTGCTGCCACCGCGACCCGACCCTGGATAAGCGGATGAGAATGGATGGATGGATGGTTATATAAAATATAGTTTTTGTTATATTATATCAAATATATATTATATTTATATATTATATTTTACTATATTATATAAAATATAGATTTTATTATATTATATTTTATAAAATATAGATTTTATCATATTATATTATATCAACTATAGAATATATTTATTATATTATATCAATGTTTATATCATGTTTGCCTTTTTGACTGTGAGTTTAACTTAAGACTTTATTTAAAAAATATGGCAAACGAAAGGGGATTTTAAAATGTATTTTAAGTACAGCAGGCCCAGAAAGCACTTTTCAAAATAAAATGTTTTTTGGTTTGAGAGTCTACCGTCCCACCGATTGATCCCACAGCCAACAGAGGAACAATATCACCCTGGTTTCTGTGGCATCGGCAGATGACATCTTGATCAGGTTTTTGGCTAGACCTTGTCCATGTTGTCTACGTCCTTTTCATCTACAACTTGAAAATCAGATTATGTATTCTTCACTCCTCTCTTCCTTCAATGACCACTTTGGAAAGCAATATTTTGTTTCTGGTAAGCCACAAGGTTCCTTCAGACAAAGCTTCTGTGCCCATCTTTAAAGATGGTGAGAGAACCCTTCCTTTCCCTTCCAACCAAATTGTGCATCTATACATTTTTTATCATGTCACTCCATCCTAAGATGCTATTTTTGTCATACATAGACACTCAAAAGTCTGCACTACCACGTAAACACATTGCCTAAGAAATATTTTTTTTCACTTCAGACCAAACAATAGATCATTTGAGAGTTTCATACAGTTTTTTAAAAAGAATTTTGTTTGTTTCAAATTTTCTTAATTCAGTTTTGGATTCTTTATTATTTGTTGTCCCCTTTCATTGGGTTTACATAATTCAGTCAAAAGTTGTTCTGTTTGTAGGAAATATCGCAGTCATTTGAAAGAGACCTGACATAAATCAGCACAGCAATCATTATTCGGCTGTGGCTGTTCACCTTCTGTCTTTTAAAGTCCCTTTTGCAAATTAAATTTCTAACCATAATTCAGTTTTTATAAGTCAGCGCTTGCACAGAATTCATTGTCAATAATTAGAGTTACATCAGGTAATGAATCCTCTGGCACACAGTCGTGTTCCTGTGCCTCACACTGTTCATAAGGTGCTGGCTCCTCTTCCTTTTTGTTCAAAATATATCACCATATTTAAATGATGTCACTGAACTATGGTTGATTCAATCCATTATAAACATGAACCTTAAACCTATCTATCAAACAATGTAAAGCCAGACAGTGTATCTTGATACTTGTGAGGGGAAGTAAAATACGTTTTCTATGCAGGTGCATTGTAAGGATGTCATACCTCCTGGATCTAAAGAAAACAAAACAAAAATTTAAATATATCCATTCAACAATTATGGTTCCTCAAAAAATATATTCCTGTACGTTTGTGGTGCACGCATTTGTAATGACATTTTGCTGAACTGCAAGACATAGTTATTATCTAGAGGTATATGGAATGGTAAATTCCCTAGGAAGTGGTAAATTAAATTTCGATAATGGTTGACCAACTGAAGGTATTTACACAGTGGTGGAGGTTGGGGCAATGTGCAGGAAACTCTCACTCTGAGGAGTCATTTCCCCTTAGGTCTGGACAGAAAGCTGTTAACTTATTGACCAGGGGGGTTGCTGGCAGACCTTTACAACCTTTTTGTAATCAGACTCTGTGATTGAAGATACTGTCTAGACTCAAGGGGACAAAGAGGGATATTTCAAATGCAGCCTAAAGGACTGACTCAATGGGTTGGGCCAATCAGTGAATTCTGTGCAGCTTCCTCATATTGTTATTGATGACATTTGAAGCTCTAAACTTTCAGCCCTAAAATCTGTCTGGTGTTTTTTTTAAAGGGCTATTTAATTTGTCCCATGGAAGAATCATCTTTTTAACAGGATTTCCTAGCATATTTGGTGTATGTAACTGCAATTTTAGCCACTTTATTTTTTTTTTCAGGCTATCTCTCCCTTGCATTCCCAAAGACTACTTTTTATATTACCTAAGATTAATGTTTAAATAATACATATAGTCTTACATTTGCTTGCGCCACCCAGAAATACATCATAGTAATGGAGCAACTTATTGAAATTACTCATAACTTTTAAGTTGACCGAAAATATACTGATATAGCAAATGAGAAGAGAAATATAGTATGAGAAATGGAAAACTTTTGGAAGCCAGCTCTGAAAGTGATGTGAGAGAATACAAAGATAATTTTAATGAAATTATTGCAAGAGAATACAAATGAATTGAAGTAAAATAACTACCCGCATTGGCCTTTTATAATTTACAGTACAGAGTGGCATATATTTAAAACATTTCCCTTCATTACTTCCTCTATAGCCTGACTGAAGTGTACAAATGGGCTTGATTTCGCCTCCTCTTGATTTTCTGTATGATACATTATCATATTACAGTACACATTTACAAAACCTCTTTTAGTCTGAGAGCTACTTAGAAGGAAGATGGATTAGAATTTGGGTTTGGTAGACATTGTGAAAGTGAACAAGAATAATGTTCTAAGGACACTGCATTTAATATTGTGCATGGGTGTGTGATGGTAGTGCATGTAGTCAATACTGTATGCGCTTGTGCCAGTGTATGTGTGCATTTACTCATAAGTCTGTTTCAAAATGAATTATTTATTAGTTCCAGTAGACCTCTGTGTGCCATTCTCAATAGGATTAACCACAAACATTCTCTTATATAATTGCTTAGGGTCATTAGTCTTCTCATTATTATTATATTGTATTCTTGTGTATGTCGTTCAATATGACAAAAGTATAAAATCCCTCTCAACACAAGTCAATCTGTTCATAATTTACAGACTGAGGTCCCATTTGACCATTACTTTCCAAGAAAATGGATAAAACTCTTAATCCTCAGGGATGCCTAATTTGCAAATATTCAAGGGAGGGCTCTTTTCCTTCTCATTTCATCATTCACTTAGGCAGTACTCCACGACTGTGAAAACTGTCCGCTGCTCAAGAGGGATTTATTATGTTGCAATCAAGTTTTTGAAAAGATGAATTGCAAGTTTGGCAGAATGATTCGATTGCTCAGATGGAATGGTGAGCACGGAAGATTCAAAGAATTACAGAACATAAAATAAGTGAGGAAATGCCCTTATGTTTTCTCGAGTGTTCCCTACTTTAATTTTGATTAAATTAGCCTTGAATTTCAGTTGAAGTAATGAGCAAACATCTCAAAGATGCTGAGCAGACTGAGGATATTTATGTGCAGCTGATGTGTCAGTGACCCCAGCCGACGTTCTCTCATGGTTAGCCAATAGCAAAGTTAGTTCCTGATAGCTGATGTGGTCGAAGTGCTGATTGAGATGCACGATTTATTCGTGCCATCCAGGAGGATATTTGCTAGGATGCTGCTTAACACGAGACATAAATCACTGACTGCTGTCAATTAAACAAAGTGCCTTTATTTACTGAGAGTGTGTTTGCACTATTTAAAGTAGCACTCTACGCTAATTTGTTAATATAAATCCTCATTCAAATATACATACAAATCCTCTGCAAAATAATAATTTTCTAATTGGAAAAAGCACTGCGAATGGGAGAAATATTTTTACTAAAGGTTCTCAGCATTTAATATATTGAGCAAAACACCATTCTTCAAAAATAGCAATTAAGATAAATATATATTTAAATATATGAGTTCTATCTTTTTGTACCAGGCTGAATTCTTTTTTATTTCTGCTGTAAAGTGGAGCGTTGTAACATGGGGGTCAATGGAGATTGACTCGCTTTTGGAGCCAGCCTCAAGTGGCCATTTGAAGAACTGCAGTTTTTGGCTCCTCCTTGTTGGCTACATTTTTCAGCAGAGGAGGTTGCTGCTTGGTATCAAACCAAGCTTTATTTAGGTAACCATTGTAATTCGTTACACAAGACATAACTGATTATTTTAACGACCTAGGGGCAGCGCATTGTACTGTAAAAACTACATTAAGACATCATCACATATATATATATATATATGGCACTTCCAGTCGACCTGCCACACAGTATAGCTATAGTAGTAGGTTTATCATGTTTTTGTTGTTGCTGAAAACAGCTGCCTTCCATGGCTAAAATAATGTTGATGAGATTGATGAGAGTGAACTAAAATCGTAAAGTTGAGGGCCTTAAAACCAAAACGATGAGCTGAAAGATGCTAAAATTGTCCATATAACTGAGTGAAAATGCAGATTTGGCTCATAATTCTGTGTGGGTAAGTCACTGTCATGGACTTCTTTAACATTATATGTAATAATCTTATACATTGGTAATTCAAAAATATCTATCATAGTGGCTTTAAGTTTTTATAAAAACCCACACACGGCTGCTAAAACAGACTTGACCCCAGTTGTATATCTAGTTAACCACACAGCTACCCTTGGCATCTTTACATTGCAGTTTGTAAGCAGATGAAATCTTGAGCTTCGACGACAGTAAGAGAAGGGCAGTGTGTGAAGAGATGTGATCAGAGCGCAGCGATCAGAGCAACAGGAAGCAGAGTGAGTCAGAGTAATGCCAGCAGAACAAAAGCCAGAGAGGAGGATGAAGACCGCTGAATTCCTCAGAGCCTGTGGGCAAAAGAGCATAAAGTAATGCAGGACCACTTCATTCCAAGAGGAAAGTATACATCTAAAGATGGTCCAAATGTAATAAGTGTGTATGAAGTGTATGTGATATATGTGTTAAACTATATTTAGTGTGTCTAATAATTATGATCTCGCAGAGGACTAGATGTCCCTGTGTGTATATGAGTGTACAGTACACTGTATATGCATTTGTGCATGCAACTGTATTTGGCAGTGTCCCTTACATGCTCTTTCATCCAGTGTAAATTCCACTGATTGTAACAAATGCTGTCTGACTTCAAGGAATGTAGTGAAGAGTGAATTCTCAGATTGCTCATTTTGTCCTCCACTGGATCATTGTATCCACATGTGAGTATGAAGCAGCCATCAACCAAGCACCTACTCGTGCTAGATGCTGATAAAAAACCAAGAAACCCTCGACACTGAGGCCAGCAGCGAAGCAAAACGGCCAACCGATGCTGAATAATCTGGGCACCCTGATGAGACACATGGATGGATAGATGTTGGACAGTATTTGAAACATGCTCCATCAAATAAGCATCTGAGTAAAAACAGCAAAAGTCATAGTAGCTTTTTGTACAACATTTTTGTTAGATCTTCTAACAGAGTAGACTGTAGGGACACAGACAGGTTTATCTCCAAAATCATATCCACCCATGGATGTATTCCAAGTTACCCAGTTCCTGAGGAAATATATACGCATATCTCCAATACCATGTCAGAGACCACTGAAGGTTAAGGAGGAATAACAGATTCAACATCTATTGAAAGGTGATGACTCTTTTTTCTTTCTCCTCTCCAGCCGATTCAATCTGAGTGCCGACGGAACCTACTAGATGATGAGTGGTGGAAGTACCGGCCCATCACATCTATTATTCAGAATAGCATGTGTGAGCAGCTGTTTCCAGGCTCATTAGACAGAGATCACACCGAAACCGATGATACAATGATTGATGTGCTCTCACTCTAACATGCTATCTTGGAGGATCAAGGCAGTAGCTTGGTAAGATAAAACAGTGACAGAGAATTAATGATTGAAAATAAAAACAGATATTATGTAGCCAGTTACATTTAATACTACTATTATATATAGTAAATATATATTATCTTATTAAAATGTTACAGTAGTAGACTATTAATAAAAACTCCTGTTTTGAAGGCTTTAAAGCAAATAAATATATTAATCCTGTTGTATTTCAAAAGTATAATTATTTCCAATAGAAATTAACCAAAAAACCTGAGTCGGCACTTCCAACTGATGGATAGATGTGGTGAAGAATTACGTGGTGGAGAATCTTTCCTGAAGCTATTTTTGTGAGTCTGAGAGAAAGTTTTGAGCCTCACTGCTCCATTACCCATTGCATCTTTCCCTGATTCAAGTGCTAGCAGTTGAGTAATAGAGGGGAAAGCCTCTACCCCCGCAACTAGTCAATCCCATAATGCCCCGCCCTGCCAGCTCGCTTAGATCTAGTTGCTAATTAAGGGAGTGCTATGGCAGGGTGACCCAGTTCATCCACAGGACACGTAAATCAAATTAGTTTTCTTTCTAGCTGCAGAATCATCACAGCAACTGTAAAGCGATCAAGTAAAAGCTTACTTGTTTACGCCTTAAAGTGTGTTTGTGCATTACGCTTAGTTGTGCTTTATTGTGTTTCTTTTATGTGTGTCCTGTGTGTGTACATGCATGGACATGAGTATTGCGCTTCAGTGTGTTCCTGTTGGTGCACATTTGGGCATCTTAGTCAGCCTCGTTCTGCCCAGTTGCACAAAAGCTCGGCCCATTATCGAGATTCATTTAGGATAGTGGATGGAGATGGAAGGATGGGTGATGGTAGAAGAAAAAAAAATACATGATAAACAGAAAAGGTGAGGAAAGAGTGGATAGGGAAGATAAATAAAAAGGGAAAGATTAGACAATGATGGGACTTTACGGGAGTTGTTTTGGGAAGAGTAATAGCTTCCTTCTCGTCCATTTCTAACTTAAGGCCACTAAAGTGTCCGTGGGAAAATATGTATCAGGGTCTGTGCAGCTTATGCAATTTCATGGAGCATCAGAAGATGATAGTAATCCAGTCAAATTGAAAAATTGGAATGTCTTTGCATCCTCATTCATACTCTTATTAATCTTTTGTTACATTCATGCAGCCAGATAGTTTATATGATTAGCACTGAGTGGGGATAATAACTTGCACAGTGCTGCAATGTTGAAATACTCTCTTCTGCAATGGTGATTTTGAATAAGTATGTTCACGATGTGGTTTGGGGAAAAAAATGCTCATAGCAGGTTTTTAACTTTGCCTCAGTAATGCTAGGTTATGAATAAATCAGTGGATTTTGCAGTCCCACTTGTGTTTAATGGAACAGTTAAATGGAGTGTCACCGAGAGAGGACAGAAGATGAACTCTGGTTATATATTAGGCGTTCAAGTTTTTTCTCTAATTTCTGCATCTGTACATGTCTGTGTGGGCTACGATTAACCGTCCCACACAAGACAAGTTATGTTTGCTGTCGCAGAAGTTATGAATGACTTGAAAGGATATTTGAGGAAAACGTAGCACCATAAAACATCGAAAAGGCACATCTGTAAAATTTCCTGTCCACCCACCTGTCACAATAAAGTCCCTTTCTCATTCTCCAGGTTCAGTTCAGGGTTAATGAAAATGGAGGTACTTTATGGCTGCTGAAAGGCACTGAAACTGTGCCCGATCGTTACGCTGTAGAGGTAGTAATGGTTGGTTTGTTTCTATTACTGCTTCTAGCAGCCGTGAGTGTCTATTTGTGTGTGTGTGTGTGTGTGTGTGTGTGTTTCTTGCGCAAGGTTGTAATACATTATCGTCTCGCACAAGTTTTTACACAGCTCTGTCCTAAAGAAATTATAATGATTTAGAAGTGTGTCTGATTGGTAATGAGAGTGTTATATCATTTTCTAGTTGAGAGCAGGCAAGGAGATGTTTACTTTCACCTCCCTAGCTGTAGGACATCATCAGAATGAAATATGCAGGATTCTGATGAATGATGAATGTGCAGGATTCTGTCTTGCTGACATTTCTCAGTCTGTTGACACACAGCAGGTACTCAAATAGGATGCAAAGAAACAGGGAAAAGAAAAAAACAACTAGGATAAATTGCCATAATTAGCACTTAGATATAATTAACCTCTTTCTTCTTCTTCTCCAAATGTAAATATAAAAGTAATAAAGAGCAGGGTAAACCACTTCAAACAACCAGAGTTACAAGTGGAACATCAAACACCTCACTTCACACGCTCACAGTTGGCACAGTTCACCTCTGCTCTGCCTGTGATACCTTAAATTTCAGTTTGCTCACACTGCTGCTACTGACACCGCTGCTGCTTAATTCTGCAACTGCCTAATTTGTTAAAAAAAGTAGTGATGAATCAGCAACTTGCAGGGAAATTTGAAGGTAGATGAGTTCATCCATGCTCTCTACGACGACACCTGGAAACGTTTCCTGATCTGACCGCCCTATTGGCAGAATAACACAACACGATCTCACAGAAATACGTGAAATGACCATGACCTCAACGCATCACGTGGTAGTGGCGTGTAATGTGTTAAAATCATGTGTCGGCACCACTGGAACAATTTAACTTTTGGTTCAGGGCAACAAAACATCTTAGATAGGTTTAGAAAAAAAACGTCATGGTTGGTCTTGAAACATGTACATCAAACTTAGGTTTAGGCAACAAAACCACTTATTGGTTGAGGTAAAATGTCACAAATGTGACATTCACAATTACTCAACACTTTGGGGATGAACACCGGTCTCGAATACTGGTCTTGTGGTTGAACGGCCTGTGTTTGTTTGACCTATCCAGCTCCACTCCCCGCCCGCCCTTCATGTCTTTTTCACTGTACAATATACGTAACTCAATTTAATTAAAAGGTATTGAGTCGTTGAGCACTAATCATCAACTGACTCTTCACTGCGCACAGCTAGTCTGCGCGAGACCAATTACTCAATTGAATTTGTAACAGGTATTTTAGCTTATCCCACTCTGATTCACTGAATTTATCAAGAGGAATTATTAGAACAGATTTAGTTGCAGTGGGGTGTATTTCTACAATAATTAAATAAATAGAGTGCAACAGTCAACAGGTCAATACAACTGTCAAAACACTGAAGATGCACACTTCTTGATCTCTTACTAGAAAACACAGAGGGGCCAGTGTCACGGCTCTGTTATTGCTTTGCTATCTTTTGCCGCCCGCGTCTTATTTGGGTCAGAAATTGTATTTTCCCAGCCATGCTTTATCAAAGCCAGATTAAATGCAGAGTTTTCCTGCCAAGGGAAACCCAGCAGGGCCATCATGTCTGCCAGTCAGAATGAAGCTCAGACAGGTTGCGACCTCACTCTTTGTTGAATGTGGAGAGGCTGGTGTGTAATATTAGAGATAGCAGGAGACTGCCACTGCTCTGCTGTGAATGGCAGAGAAAGAAAGGTGATCATAGAGAGGAGGACCATTCTGTTCTGGTATCGAGGAAACATAGTTGATATCTTACTTTACCATTTCAATCAGATGAAAATTCATTTTGAGTCAAAGAATATTTTATTGACATGTTCACAACAGGATGAGGAATGTCAATACTCTTTGGCGATTACACCTCATCAATACATCATATAGTTTAAGGGGGTGATGAAGCCGTAAGTAGAATAGGAAACCCTGCTATGGAGTCCAGCCACTGGTGGTGGTGATGAGATGAAGAGAATGCTGCAGATCTGGACGAGATGAGAACTGGATTTCTGATGAGCCTAACCTGGACACTGAATGATGACTGGAGGTGAATGGGGTGGAGGAGGAAGTTTAACAGCAGCAACATGATACGCATAAAAATAGTCTTCCGGATTGAATTCATGCTGAGCTTCAATTGCCAGTAAAGAAAAACGCAGAGTAATTACAGTATGGTTGGTCACAGGAAGACAGAGTAAAAAACTCACTTATAATGTGCTCCAATCCATCGTAGCACATTGACATTGTACGTTGTGATGATAGGGAAATTCCACTGTAATACACTGACAGAAGTTCAGTACATGCACAGTGGTAATGGTATCCCCTCTGAACCCTTCTGAGAGAAAGAAAAAAAAATACAAACTCCCAGGCTTCAAGCTTGGTGGCCCATGGTCAGGCTCTCAGCCTCGCTCATTAGAGGTATTTTCCAATTACAGTGGAGCAGTCTGCATTTCTAATGGAAGAGTTTTATAGAGGCCATTGTTCAGCAAGCTCTACCCACGTTCCAGAGGATGAATGTGAAGGAGTTTGTGTTTAAGGGGAACTTTGGCTGCTTTACTCTGCACGTTGTCCAGAGATGCAGAGCTGTTTGTCTGTGAGAACAGGCGAAGACTGCAGCAGACATCAGGAGAGAAAACCCACGATAGATGGGGATTAAAAGAGGGACACCACCACCAATGCTGCAGCTGATTCTGTCCACTGACTCAGTCAAAAGCTCCAGTGTTCCCCCCCCCTGTTTTCTGTCACAGTCCAATTGGCGTTCCTGCATGCAACGTGGAACATCCAGCTGAGACCTCGAGGGAACATGCTCTTCCACATCCCAATTTATTATACTTTATTTTTCTTCTGTAAAAGGGAAGGCTCATTATGACAAACAACCAAATGGGGGAAGATGGGGATCACACTCATCATTTTAACTTGTCCTCAGTCTTTGCCGCCCATCTTTGTCTTTGCCGCCCATCTGTCTATTTCTGTCTCAGACATCTGTCTATTCTGATTAAGACACATACTATGGTAGCACAGGCAAGATCACATGAATGTGATAGGCTGAAGTTAATGTCTAAGTTATACACTCTGTGTGTACAAGTTGGTAAGTGGTTTTAAAAGCACCAGGGATGTTGTGTCCCCATCGTGTAGCTCCACTAAAAGGAGTGAAACAACTGAAGCATGCACTTGAAGGCACTCAGATATTATTCAACTGCAGAACACTTTCGAAATGGTACAAAATATGTTTCAATGTAATTAGTGAACACAATTGTTTACCCGTCCAGGTATGTTTGTTCCTTCACCTCAGTTGACATGAATTTCCTTATTTTACCTCTCTTTTCTTCCCCTCTGAAACTAAAGCAGCACTGGTCTGGAATTTTACCAGGTACCAGGTCAGGTTTTGCATTTAAACTTTGGGCAGTTTAGCAGACAGCCTCATCCAGAGCGACTTGAAAATAAATAAATTTCAACAATAAAAGTGCACATCATACCACCTCTGGAGTGCCTTGAGGGAGAATATTTTTCACCTCAAACCCTTTTCATTAACATTTCTGGTCGCTAGTGGTGAATCACTCACAACCTTTTGGGAACTAAAGCACACCAGGAGTCAAACCAGAATGTCAAAGAGTCATCCGTGGTCAAATTGCCAACTAATTACCATTTATTGAAAGGGTAAATTAAAATATATAGCAAAGTGTGTACAATACAAAATATAAGTCATCATGCATGACATCACATTCAGTGTGATAAAAAAGCAGAATACTCAGTGTGCTCAGGAATAGATACTGGGGGCAAAGGAGCCCACAGAGGTTTAGATTAAATGTGAGCCTTTAGGGTGTCCTTGAGCAAGGCACTTAACTCAACTGCTACAGTAGGCTTGCCCAGTTCGATTGTGGTTGAATTGGACAGCTTTCAGGTGTGAATATCGAGAAATATATAGCCTGCCAGTCAATAACACAGATAACAAATTTAACTGACACACCACATTAACACTTACATTTACAGCCATAGGCAGTGTAGTATTTCTAGTTTTCCGACAACTTGCAACTGTTTCTAGTATGTGGGAAAAAACAGAACTAACACACACACACACACACACACACAGTAACCTCACAAAAAATGGTCAATCTTGTGAGGACCCTTTTATCCTCAATGGGAGGGGAGTCTCCATAATGTCACCATGTGAACGTGTCCCCACAATGTACTTAAAAATACCTATACACACATATTGTGTTCATTCGAATGAGTTAAAGAAACACCAAACAGCAATCCAGTTTGGATTAAAATTTTACAGTGGAGTGCATACATCATAATAATTTAAAGCATACAGGAATACAGAATCAACCACTCAAAGCTTAATGTGGAGAAATATTACCAGCCCCTGATCTCATCAGTTTGCCATACTTAAAATCCGTCATCACTTATTTTATTATTTATCTTATGACCAAAGAAGAAATGAGGACCGACATGCTTGCAGATGTTGTTAAAAAGTGCACAAGAAGGAAGTTCTCCACATATATTTTCATGTCAGATTGGCTGCATTGTCGTGGACAGCTAACTCTGTCATCAGACCTTATTATAACCAGGCAAAAGGCTGTGGAGAGGAAGCTGATGTTAAAAGTCAGTGGGGTGAAGGGCTGTATAAATAAATCTTGACTTTACGGCTTCATTCTGGATTTCAACTTATGTCCAATTGTAGGTGGCATTTAAAAGTTTACCACCTGGTGCAGATATCCTGGAGTACTTACTCTA
Organism: Ophiodon elongatus; assembly: GCA_016806645.1. NCBI lineage: Eukaryota > Metazoa > Chordata > Actinopteri > Perciformes > Hexagrammidae > Ophiodon > Ophiodon elongatus. The sequence continues at coordinate 12,725 of JACSYO010000694.1, read as the reverse complement.
ACATTGACCTTTTTCCTTTTCACATCTGGAATAGTGGCCGAAAGATCTGAAAGTCAAGCAATGTTCACATATGCTTGGAAGAAATATAAGAATATCTGCTTTGGTAATAAAGGGATATGTGCTTATTGTGAGAAAGCTTTCTCACTCCACTCGATTTGACTCAAAGTTATCTATTCCTCAGTGGCAGTGGACAATTACGCATTGAGAAAGCCTCACTGCTTTATCAAAGGCAGCACAGCTGTAGAGGCAGATAAAAGGCAATACTAATCAAATACAATTCTTTTCACACACACAAATGCACTGCAGGAATGAATTTTTGACCCATGTGTCATATTGTATGAAGGCAAGACACTCACAGATGGAAGTAAGAGGTGCCAAAAAATTAGGCTTTTTGTGATCTCATACACTGGGAATATTGGAGGATTTAAATCCTAAAGCATCCAGATAGACATCCTTTATCAAGCAGGCTTTGGGTTTTCACAGTTAGTGAATGATATGGAGAAATCTCTCTTTTGTTGTTGAGGTCCTTTAAATTACCCGACAGTGACATTGACAAAGAATATGAACTGGCAAATGGAGCAGTTTTCTGGATTTGAACAACCTCATCCTGCCTTGACCTTTTCCATACAGTGTGGAGCATCCATTTATTCACTGGCACGCAGAAATAATGCTAAGGAAACCTCAAGACGTTTAGCAAAAGAGGTACTCAGGGCTAATGTTTATCTAAAATGGCATTAGTTTATAGATCAACTACAAAAGTGCATTTTGTAGAGTGCAGATCTCCACCAGGTGTGATGAATGAAATGTTTAGTCTTGAACTCATAGTTAAATGTGTTAATGACTAACAGTGCCTCATCATCTGAGCAATTTATTTATTTTATTCCCAAAGTATGAATACTGTTGACTTGAATTTTTTCCCTGCCAGCTACTTTCATTATTTATATTCTGTCTTCCCCTATATTTCCTTTAGAAGGTAAACAGTACTGTATCTAGATTGCATTTTGTGCTAAACACATTTTGCAACATAAAAGGTCTCGGTTGAGAGCAGCAACAAGTAGCAATTTCCTTTCGATCATTATCTTCTCCACATTGCAATGTCTGCAAGAGTCTGCGAACAATAAATCAGTCATGAATTTAATTACATTAAATTGATTACACTGATCCTTCACCTTTGCAATTGCAAACAACAAGAAAAAAATAACTACTTCTGCCATTTCCTCATATTTGAAACTTTATGGACATATCCCACAAGGAAGTGGCTCCACAGTAAGTTTGTTACAAACCAGAAAGACAAAGTAAAGACTTTAAAACAGCAGCTGAGACACACAGAGGGAACACTAAAAACAACTTCACATGTGAAACTGGTGAGCGCTGAAGAGAAAGACAGCTGGGGAGGGAATGAAAAAGAAAAGAACAGCGGAGAAGAATGAAAGAAACAAAAGAACAGAACTCTTAATAGAGGGATACAATATAGCCCTCAGGCAGCTTCACAATTAGGCGATACTGCAAATAATGCCATTATCACTTGGGAGAAAATAAGAATCCCTCTTCTTAAATAGGATGCAAGATTCTGTACCATATGAATTATTTACCCTACTTAAAATTCTCAGCACCAAAGCACATGTCAACCTTGCAGCCGATGAGCTGTTTTCTCAGTCAGGTATGAAACCAGATATTTCTGCTTAAAGGTTAGCCTTTTTAGTTCTCACTTACAATGCTGCCCAAGCCATAATGTACTCATAACGGAGCTGCAGAGGCGTCAGATCCAATTAATTTAAGAGGAACACGGGGAGAGGAAGCATTGACGCAGGATGTATAAATAAAGAGGCAGGAGAAGGACACATAGGCTTAGGTTATTGTTTTTAGCCATATTTACTTAGTTTTGGGATGTCTAATGATTTGTGTTATTTGAAAAGTCTCTAGAATAATTTGACATGGATTAGAGACTGCTTCTATTTTATTTTTTGTGCACAGTATATTCTACACTTACCAAGCTGGGAATTGCAACTGCACAGGTAATTTTCTAAAGTACAAGTGCAGTGATAACTAGGTAAATTAGAGGGCAAAGTTTGAATCTTTCAGAGAGCACAATTTGTAAAAAATAAATTAGATACATAGCAGGAATTGCAGTATTTCAGTGGTACATGCAGTTCTCTGCTGGACTTGGTGGCAATTTAGGTAGGTGATAGGTGATGGTCACACATTTCCAGAAAAAACATTGACCATTGACCATTATTTTTATATATCATCATAAAAATGGGCCTGAATTCAGAGTAGTTCATATTAGCAGAACTAACCAAGATTGCTATTGATGGTTTGGACCATACACTTAATACCATTCATGCTGGATGCAGTTGCACTGCTGACTGGTTTTGCCGGGACACTCAGCTGGATGTTGTCTTTGTAGCAATGGAAATATGAGCTTAATATGCAGGGATGGAAAGAGTACGACAATATTTATGTTACTTTCCTAAAGTATATTTGTAAATACAAATGAAGTCCCAACTATTACATTATAGAACACCTTTATGCTACAAAATAATGTGTATTAATAATTAATATATATATATATATATATATATATATATATTAATAATTTCATGCCACCAATTATTTATGTCCAAACCAACAATGCATTTCTGTATCAACCTACATGTGCACACAATTGATATCCATTATAGATAAACAACTGCCTTCTTCAGTGTAGTCTCACTAGAATTAACCGAAAGAGGACAAATTTGGATAATTAAACGTAAATGACCAACTGTGAAAAAAAAGAGATGGACACTGTGTCTGGTGTAGACTGCAATAGTAGACTGCATAAATTAAGTAGCTTTACACTTAAAGCTCAACTCAACTTACATTGACTAAAGCAAGGAGGCAGACAATACAGAGAGGTAGATCAAATTACAGTTTGTATACACAGTGTAGCACACACACACACACACACATACACACACACACACACACACACACACACACACACACACCCACCCAGGCTATGCTGTGGTTGTTGACGTCCTTCTCCGTACCGTGAGTTACATCAATCAGACAGTTTGTCCACCACAATTAGTTGTGGTTTCAACTTCTCTGATCATGAATGATATGTCCAGTCCACTCTTTATCCCACTGCACTTCTCAAAAAGTTGTCAAACATTGAGCTGAATTCTGCTCTGCAGTTTCATCAGGGATTGCCACAAACAGCAAGAAGGCCCCACTCATATCACTGAGGCTATCAGGTTCCCAGTTAATGATCATGATTATGTTAACCTGCATGCATCTGATACTATCGCAACATCAAGGGCATAGTGTTAAGCTGCATGGAAGAACCTGCTCAATTAACTGTAGTTTTAAATGTCCTTGCGTATTATTATATAGACTGATAAACACACACTGGCCGTAATTCATCAATCTCCACACAGGTTTTGATCACGGTCACCACCTTGTAAAATAGCATGAGCACTAAACTAATGACACAAACACTAATACCCATATAATGTAAATGAAAACCCAAAGCAAGACCAGGACATCATTAAACACACTTAAACTGAACAGGAACGGTCCATAACAGAGTCTCATGAGCCTTTGCATTTTATCGGTGGAACAGTCTATAGAGGGAGCAACTGCAGTTTGTTCGATTTGGGTGTATTAGCTTACCGGATGCTGCATTAAATCAGCAACTAATCAAAGTAGATGCAACTTTTTTTTTTTGCCTAAGACAGTTGGAAGACATACTGAATTAGATGACAGAACATGGAACTAAAAACGTTTTTTTTTTTATTGTTAATTAAAAAAGCATAAAATATTTTGACAATGCAAGGCAGTGGAAGATATGAAAATACTCCATAAAACCAAAGGAGGGAATTATTGAACCAAAGTGTGTTCATACATTTTAATATACAACCAGGACAATTAGTCAAGATCAGCTCTTTACATGTTCACATATCTCCACTTTGACATGTCAAAGTGCTGCTTACAAAAGGTTAAATCCTTGCAGGGATAAGTCCAAGCAGTATTGTTTCCTCCGGTAAGCGGTGATGCAGTGTTTATGCCAAGGACTTTTATTGTGAAAGGTAACAACGGAAAGAGTGACGCTGTCATGCGCCACTACTGCCATTGACAAGGTGGGAGCAATAAAGAGCATAAAGTCTTGGTTCAGACTTTTGAGCCTCCAAATTATTATATTATTACTTTCAGAAGTATACGTGCAACTCATGATCGTAAACTGCAGTACATTAGTGCCATATTTGTCTTTGAGCGTCTGTTTGTCGACAGGCTCTGGATGGTCATCAAGAGCACTTGTATTTACAGTGTGCATATGAGAGAAAAAACAAACCAAAAAACACAGTTGGCACACCCATTATGCCTTCAGGGAGTGGAAGTAAAGCGCTGCACACACTGCCCCTCTGTTGCACATTGAGCCAACTCATAAATGTGGCTCATATAAAATCAATGTCACACTTAACAGTACAAATAGAATGTGGTCTAGTTCTGCTTTTAACAAAAGGGTATTTAGATGCCTTTATAGTATCGGTATACCATGCAACACGAGTGGTGATGCTAATCTTAACCAGAACCCGTAATAGCTTAATCTTTACATTTCATGCATTGTTGTTATTTTATGCATTTTACTCAAACTGCTTGGCCTGGGCACAACTGCACCACTCACATGTTTTCCAGAGTGCAAACTAAGTGTCACTTCTCTGGACATGGAGCTCTGCTTTCCTTCGTCCACAGACACACCAGCTGCTTCACCTTCTGTTGGTTTAGCTCCTTTCTTTTGTTTATTTCTCACACAGTTCATCGTGAGTTTTTTTTACAAATTACTTGTGTTCTTACTCTGTAGAAAAGTCAAATACTTGAGATAGAAAATACTTAAGTACAAGTGAAATGACTGATTTATGAAAATACAACAAAATAAAACAAGTACACAAAGAAACAACCATGTTACTGTAACTACAGTGAACGAAGCATGTGACTCCCACCATTGCTAATATCAGACTGTCCCCCAAGGAAGAACAAAAGTGTCAGATCCCCAAAACAACGTGTGTTCGAGCCACAAATCCCTCTTCTTGCGACCAGGAGCAAAACAGGAAGTAAGGCGAATCTATTGTAGAGCGACAAAGTTCGTAAAATTGGTCATTGTGGACGTAAACATCTTTATTGATCACTCTGATCCAAATAAATAACTGCCTTGAAAAGCAATAGAAAAAAAGAAAAAAAAATAATCTTGTGAATCACTCTGTGCCTGGCATGCATGCATGTGGCCTCCCAGTCACATACAAACAAACACAGAGACCAGCTTTTCAAACTGTGAAAGTAATGTGTGGGTGGCTGCAGAGGTGATATTTTGTCACAGGTCCTGAAGTAAGTAGCATCACAACAAAAAGCATTCGAGGCAAATAGTTAAAAACATATATTAAAATACTAATCAGGCACTGCTTTCATCCAAAATACATACCTGTGCCAGAAGTGCACTTATAGCATATAGCATTTGCAACCCCGGTGTGAGCCATAAAAGTGAAATATAATGTTGTAACTATTCAGCTACTCTGTGAATGAACCCTTCACCTTGGCAGCATCAATGGCATGCTGACCTGAAGAGTTATTATTCTGCATACTGTCACTTTCTCTTCAGATGCAGCAAGAATAACCAGATAATGGAATAAGATGAAATGAAGAGAAAATTTAGAAAAGGAGAAGGATGTAATCATGTATGTATCACAGGAAACAAGTCAAGTTGTAGTTTCCACCCATATCTGTCTAGAATAATATCATATATGTGGTGAAGACTTTGATGGGATCTGATAAGAGGTATTAAGTGTATTTTTTGGTGATATGAAACATTTTCTCTATGTGATAGTGATAGCCTGGCGACCTAAAAATATACCCTGCCTTTTCCTAATGTCAGCTGGGATTGGCTCCAACCTCCCCGTGACCCTGAACAGGATAAGCGGTTACAGATAATAGGTGGTTGGAGGGATGGATTCCAGTGAATTATTTAAGCAAGAAGCAGAGGATCTTTGGAGTACAGAGGACTGAGAGAGCATAGTCATATGGTGCAGCTACAATCACCGAAAGCTCAATATCAGCAAAGCCAATGAGCTTGTGGTGGACTACCAGAGGAACAGGAGGCCCCCAGTTCTGGTTGTCATCGAAGGGAGAGGAAGTGAAAAAGGTGGACAAGTACCTTGGGGGCTATAGCAATAAAAAACGGGACTGGACTCACAACACTGAATTCCTCTACAGTAAGGGACAGAGCAGCTTGAGGAGACTCAGATTCTTCAGTGTGAGCAACAGGCTACTGCAGATCTTATCTCTGTAGTCTGTAGTAGCCAGTGCTCTGTTCCTTCACAAAATTGGTTTGCTAGGGTAGAGCCATCAAGGCTTGGAGACCAGCAGTCTTAACAAGCTGTTAAGAAAGGCAAGCTAGGTGATCAGTTTGGTAAGGGACAGTGTGGAGGCAGTGGCGTAGAGGAAGAAGGGGGACAAGATCAAAGCCATCTTGGAAAACCCTTCTCACCCTCTCTATAATGAACTGTGGTAGAACTGTGGCAGCTTGTTTCAGAGAGAATGATGAAGGACAAGATCAAAGTCTGGGAGTTCCTAATCGGAGTCGAAGGTCTTATGATAGAGAATATTGTTGTTTTACAGATTCTGAAGCCTCTTGATCTGTGATATAGGGGAATAAATTGTACCTACTCTTCAACCAATCAATTGGTAAATAGGGTAAAAAAAAAATATGTACGTAATCTTTAGATTTATTAAATCGGCCACAGTGCACTGAGTGCATGCTACCTGCTAGTTTATATAAATTGAAAATAAGCACGATAAGCTAATTGCGGCATTTTTTATTATTTTAAATCTGTACTTAACTGATATCAACAGTCTCAAAGCTGAATTGTGTGCAACTGCCCATATTCATATGATTTCCTTAATTAGAAGGAGCCATCAAAGCGGTCACAAGGGGATGGCAGTTGCTGACCCGCGAGGGCCAATCAGCACCAGCCTATCCCGCAAAAAAAAGAAATCAACAATCCAAACACGACTCGCAAACCACCAACTTTATGCATTATAGTAGCACAATTGTCAGGACTGAGGACTGAGACAAGGACAGAGCCAAGGACTCAATGTGTGTGAGTGTGTGAGCGCTCTCCAAGGGAGGGAGCGCCTCTCTCTCTCTCTCTCTCTCGTTCTCTCAAACATGCCCCTCCCGCCCCCGAAAATAATGGATTAGGAAGCGATTTTCTCCTTGGGACAGTAACACCAGCGATTGTCTGACCAACAAGTATTCGGTCTGACAAGAGCATACATGCCAGAACACGTAAGATTCAGATGATTTACAATACTTCAGCTAGTCCAATTCAATCCAAGATTCAATCTGTTGGGGCAGATGAATTTTCACAGTTTATTCCAGACAAAATGCCATGGTTCAGCTTGTGGGCCGTCGGCGACCATGAGCGTAAGCATCAGAAAGTCTGAACAAGAAATCTGTGAATGTATATGTCCTTAACCCTCCTGTCGTGTTCGGGTCAAATCTGACCGATTTACAACTTTAATCAATCATAAATATTGTGTTTTACATCTGATTGCCTCAAGGCCTTATGATATCCTCGACACTAGGCATTTGAACATATAACATTTCTGATCACCACATTCATTTGTAACACACATGGTGTTCCCGGTCAAAAGTGACCGCCATAGGAAATGAATGGGAAACACTAGATTATGTCCATTCATCAGATGGAAAACATCCACATCTCCCCCACACTCACGCCTACCTACCTACCTCCACACACACACACACACACACACACACACACACACACACACACACACACACACACACACACACACACACACACACACCTGTGTAAACACCTGTTTACAGCCCCATATATAAAGTTGTACACATTTCAAACTTCAAACAAACAACCCAGGTGTTTGTTATGGGAACCCATCTCTATCCCGCGCTTATGTGCCCATCCCCCCACGTGGCCCACACCTTCCAGACTAAACAATGTTTCATATCTTCTCACTTTCCCCCTATAAAAACCTTTATTTGTGCCTTGCTCTTGATGAGAGGCGACTGATGAGGCGATTTTCTGTCAGAGAGGCCCTGGACCGAATTTAGCGATACATTTTCAGTGTCTATTCTTTGTATATTCACAGCAGTCTTTCATGTAAACCACTAGTCTGAGACATTGTTTACAGCTTAAAAAGGTATTAAATAAAATTTGGTGATGATTAATGTTTTTTGTGTTAATATAAAAACAGTTAAAACAGACCGGGCAAATTTGACCGACAGGACGGTTAATCAGCCCTGTCTGCTAAAACCTTCGTCCCCATACATACAACTGCATTGTGAATTACGTTTCGAGGAAAACACTTTGTCGTGGATTTTGTTTGCTCATGAAGTATCACAAATAAGTTTCAAATGAGTATGCAGAAATCTGAGTAGGGAAGAGGGGAGGAGAAGTAGTTTTGCTACCTAAATTTAAAGCTAAGACCATGATGTTTTTACTAAACCTAACTGAGTAGTTTAGTTGCCTACACCTACCATAGTAGTTTTATTGTTTTTTTTACCATGTGTTTGAAACGGTTTAAAACTGCGACAATTCATTCTGGAAGACAATATGTTTCTCTCAAAGCCTAATTGAGAGTGAATTTTATTTGTATGGGAACGTATTTTTGTAGAAGACAGGGTTGCCTTACTGTATGTGTGTTAGCCCTGTAATAGCCTGTACTCTGCATCTCGCCAAGTGCCTGCTGGGATAAGCTCCTGTCCCCTATAATCCTGCACAGGATACATGGCATAGAGATAAAGAAGAAATTAATTTCCTCCCTCTGGCGATGTGTTCATTTTCATAATAAAATACCCAGGGTTAGAAAAAAAAGCATCCCTCCACAATGGGGAAGGCCTACTTGATGCCTGTCTCACTCTGCACAAAGCTGTCTCCTCGACACTTTTCACTTTAGCTTGACAAATGAACAGCACACAGAAGCGGCCAAAGCTCAACATTTTTACATTATTCACTTTACCTCAACATTGAGCCTTTTTTCTTCTTTCAATCCATTCAGTCTTCTTGTAATATGATTCAATTTCCAAATCAATGACAACATTTGTTAAAACATAACTAGGACTTGTGCACTCACAGGAAGAAACTAATCACAAAACACGTTTTGGTCTTCAATGTTATTGTCGATTTTTCAAAACATCCTGCCAAGCTTTCCCTGTCACCCTGCAACATGGGAGCTCTCGTAACAATCAAACCTGATGCTAATTTTGCCAATCTATATTCCCCAAACAGAATGCTACCGACTAAACCCCGAGCTTACTTACAAAAACTCAAAAAAGGTAAAATATGTATTCACAGACCAGGATCACATCACAACATGATAATATTCATCTAACAATAAAAATATGAATGTTAAAAACACGCAACTGCAATCAAACTAGATACATTGTTGAAAGAACGCAAGGTTGGCATGCTACTGCCAAACCAAGCATGGCTGAAGAAGAAGAGCCTTCTCATGCCCAAGACCGCTTTGCTCCTATTGGCCCATGAAGAAGATGCCACTGAGTTCAATCATGTTATTAATCCTGCTTATATCTTTGTTTGTCGTTTGTCACGCGAGTCACGTGTGTGGCTAGTCATGTGACTTGTTTGTCACTTGCTGGTGACGTGTGTCATCAGTCACTCGCTAATGACATGAGTGACAAAAAAAATTAAGTTGAGGTCACTTTTCCTAACTCTGACAACGTGGTTTTGTTGCTTAAACCTAATTTCCTGTAAAGACGTGTTTATTTTGAAAGGACTCAAGGTATTTGATGAGGTGGGACTGAGAATGTGTTGGGGCACAACAACCAGTGAAAGGTTTGAGTGATGTGATGAAAAATCAAGTTTCAGTAGCTAAATACCCCACAGAGAGACACACAGGAGCTCACGACTTATTAGACACAGTTGCTGGGGTGAGCAGGAAGACACTGACATGTGGGGAGACATCTGGGAAGCAGTTAGGGAAACAAAGGGCCTGTGACGGAACAAAGAAGAAGGATATTTTTAAAAAAGAACATATAAAATCACCTATTTTATTGTTTGTTAAAACAAACATGTTTTATTGCTCTTTTATTGATAATTTGGGAATTAATTTGCCTATTTTTTTCATTTAGGTTAGAGCACTTTTTGTCATACTGCAACAGAGTGTCAGAAGAGACAGAGAGAATGATCAAGACCAAGACTGATTTGAGCTGATACTAAAATATTTTTTAATTTGCTCAGCAGAGTGGAAAAAAGGTTGCGCTCATTTAACCTTTATTAATAAGGAGGGAGAAGAAATGACATAGAGACAAGATATAGAGGATGATCAATGAATAAAGAAGACTGGGAGAAAGATAGAAATAGCAATGGCAGAAAGAGAAAGAGACAGAGATTGACTGGGCAAAGACAGAATATACTTAATTAAGGGAAGTCAAAGGAAATCTAAGGGAGGAACGAGCAGGATAAAAAAAGACAGCCTCACCTTATGTTCTTTTAATGGCAGGCTACTTGACATACTATAAGGGTTTTGAAACCTGGTAGTTAAATTATGCCATCTTTACAATTTACTCAAAGGGTCATCAGCATGGCACCATAAAGTAGGCATAATTACAGCTAACTGATAATGACAAATTGGCTTGAATTTCCAGGAGGAAGTGAATGTGAGTGGAGAATGTGGTTATAGCAAGTGAGATAACCCACATATGGTAGAATTCAAATTAAGCTATTAAAGTGCTTCTATTTGAGCATATTCACAGTTTAAAACGAAATCATTAAGCTCTCATTAGAAATCCACAAAACCAACCCGGTCTAATTCCTAATGCTTGGTCAGTGTCCCTCGACACCTGATACCGATGCAACGGGCTTACAACTAACTACAATGTAAACCTATCCACGTCATTGTTAGATGCTCATAACCACTGATGTAATATAACGAGCAAGAGAGTCCACACAAGGTGGGTGGGATGGATGGTGGATAGATCAAACTAACACAGGACTTTCATCCAGGAAACTGTCGGTTGTGTACGGTGCAAAACTGAAAGTAAACGTTGACAATTTGTCATGTGAGTCGTTAGTCACGTGACTCATTAGTTACTCGGTAATTGATTAGTCAGTCAAGTTAATGCCAACAGAGCTCTTTTCCGAAAAACAAATTAAGTGGTTTTGTTGCCTAAAACTAACTTCCTGTCAAGACAAAAGATTATTTAGAATAGACACTAAGCATGTAACGGGTTCAAACGGACTCGCTGTCCCTGAAAAAGTGATGCCAGACCTAGAGTGTCATAGTTTGAAGCTTAGGGCCGCTGACCAAAACGTCGGTATTTGTCGAGTTGGGAGTGAGAACGTGTTGACAAAACATACACATTTAGCATTGTACTGCTTTAACATACTAAAAAGGACCAAACCAGATATAGTCTTTTTTATTACACCTTTCTTCATCTGGTACCTACATTACCCACAAAGCAATTCGACACCCAACAGTTCAATCTGAGACCCAGGTCCGTTATTTGAGTCACACCTCAAAGTGGTAGCCTCAAGCAGAGACGAGGAGTAGGCTACAAAGGTCTGGTGTGTTCACTTCTTTCTAACTCCACACCCACAGATTGTTTTCAATTTTGGAAACTTCAGCAACGAGGTAAATAGAAGCTCCCCAACACTGAAACACGCCTACAAATTATGTAAGAAACACCGCAGTCTGTACAGAATTACATTCAAAAGTGATGTCAAGCTTGGAATTAAAACTGCTTTAGCAGTCTGAATTAGTCAACTCAAGTCTATTTAGAATGAATTGTCCTCTTCGGGTTGGCTTTGATATCTTTTGCAGAATTAAGATGCCACACATAAAGTATAACATCACTGGTTCAAGTCCAGCGGGGTATGTTTGTTGCATTTCTCTCTCCCGTTTCCTGTCATCTCTCCACTTGCGCTTTCTAACAAAGGCATAAAATACCCCCCCAAATATGATAATTTAAATCACCAAAAAGAAGACACAATGTTGCTTCATAATATATTCTACCCTGTCTTCATTTATCAGCCCTACAGCAGCTTTGTAAGATTTTATGAAGAAAAGTATAAATTACACATAACAAATTTCCATTTGAAGTACCTAAGTCAAACTGATGTTAAAGAAAGTAATATATGTGAGGCAGTACTGCAGGACTACTTAGTGTTTTTAATCATGTCTGCTTCTCTTCATTCAATATTACTGCACCCTGTAAAACCGATACAATTAGGTCTGACATAAGATCCCTGAGGATAAATGATCTGCTAAAAGAACATTATATGCCTCATTATATGTCTCTGAGCTAATAACTACCATAAGTCACAAATTAAGGCTCCTATTCATTGTCCTGTTCGTGCGCCTTCTGCCATCCTGTGACTGTGAGAAATTCTCACACTTCTCTTGACAAATGTGAAGGTATTTGATAGATTTGTAACTCCTAATTCCATGAACAACTGTTCTCCATCTCATTGTAAGACCTTGTAGATATACTGTAATGCCGTATATGAAACCCCCTTAGACCCATTAGTAAAGCACATTAAAAAAGGATTGGTATTAGAAGCTAACTCTGTACTGGCCGTGTTACAAATAGACAAACCCTGATAACTCAATCTTTAATATCTCCAATATTAAACGAAAATATACAAATGAGCGACATAATTTGGTTTCTCCTATGAAAAATT